>PVJL010001899.1:103321-227312 GCA_004026885.1 Lyroderma lyra
AAAAAAAAAAAAAAAAAAAAAAAAAAAAAAAAAAAATGACCTTATACACCTTTCACAAAAATTAACTCAACAAAGATCAAAGACCTAAATGTAAAATGCAAAATTATAATACATCAGAAATCCAGGTGACCTGGATTTGACAATATGGTTTTAAATACAATACAAAAAGTACAATCCATGAAAGAAAAAATTGACAAGTTGGACTGCAAAAAATTAAAAATGCCTGCTCTGAGAAAATGCACCATTAGGAGAATGAAAAGGCAAGTCACAGACAGGGAAAAAAGTATTTTTAACATTTTTATCTGATAAAGAACTGGTATCTAACAATATAAGGTACTCTTAAAATTCAACAAGAAAACAAACCCAATTAAAAAATGAATAAAAGATCTAAAACAGGAGTGTCCAACCTTTTGACTTCCCTGGACCACACTGGTAGAAGAATGATGTCTTGGGCCACACATAAAATACACTAACACAAATGATAGCTGATGAGCTTTAAAAAGGTATGAGCATAATTTTCATAAAGTTTTACGAATTTGTGCTGGGCTGCATTCAAAGCCATACTGGGCCACATGCAGTACACGGGCCGCAGGTTAGACAACCTTGATTTAAAACAGCTCACTGAAGAAGATGCACAGATGGAAAATAAGCATATGAAAAAATGCTCAACATCATACCTTAGGGAACTGCAAATTAAAACAAGATAATCTCTACACACCTATTTGAATAGTTAAAATCCAAAACACAACACCGAATGCTGATGAGAATATATAGCAACAGCAGCTCTCATTCATTCCTGGAAGAAATGCAAAATGTACAGCCACTTTGCAAGACACTTTGGCAGTTTCTTACCAAACTAAACTTACTCTTACTATGTGGTTCAGCAATTGTGCTTCTTGATTTTTACCAAAATGAATTAAAAACTTATGCACAAAAAATGTTTAGAGCAGCTTTATTCACAATTGACAAATTTTGGAAGCAATTACTGAATGGATAAACAAAATGCAGTACATCCATACAATGAACTATTACTTATTGATAAAAAGAAATAAGCTTTTAACCCATGAAAAGACATGTAAGAACCTTAAATGCATATTGCTAAATGAAAAAAGCCAATCCATAAAGGTTACATACTATAGTATCTATTTCCGATTATATGACATTCTGCAAAATGTAAAGTTATGGAGACAGTAAAAATATCAGTATTTGCCAGGAGTGTTGCAAAGGTGGAGGAAAGAAGGGATAAACAGGTGCAGGATGTGGGATTTCAAGAGCAGGGAAATTATTCTGTATGATACAGTAATGGTAGGTATGTGTAATTATGCATTTGTCAGAGTCCATAGAATGTACAAAGAGTGAACACAGATGAAAATTAAGAATTTTAGTTAATAATAATGTATCAATATTGACCCATCAGTTGTTACAACTAATGCAAGATGTTAATAAATAGGAGAAACTGTACAAAAGGTGAAGGAGTATATGAGAACTCTGTACTTTTTGCTCAATATTTTTATAAACCTAAAATTACTCTAAAAATGAAGTCTATTAATTAAAACAAACAAAAGGGAAGAAAAGAAAGTACTTCTAGAATGGCAGAATAAGTATCTCCAAAAATTCACTCCTGAATAAAAGCAATGAGAACAGAGGCAAATTTGTCAAAATCAACTTTTTCAGAACTCTAGAAATCAACCAAATGCTTGCAGCAACCAAAGAGCACTTATTTAAAAAACAAAACAGAACAAAACAAAACTGAATCTTGGTGAGAACAAGAAGCTCTATGACATTTTAATTTATTCTATTGCCATGTCCCTAGCTCTGTGGTAGCTTGGAAAAACAAGAGCCTTAGAAGCATGGTAGCTGTAAAATTCAGCAATCACTCTCCTTAGTTTGGAGAGTTTGAAACTCTCCTAAAAGCACTATTTCCAGAGAACTGTTACTATTTGATCTTAACTGGCACCTCCCTAGAAAAGTTGTTTTATTTGACCCAATTCAGAACTCATTCTGTGGAAACAGTCTTATTTCTAGTACATTTGTTGAAAAAAAATCAATGGCAATTGTTTAAAATCCCAGCTGCCTGAGATAGTAATACCATTTGGGGCAAACAAGAAAGAAGATGGCCAAAAAACTAAGAAAAACCTGAGGAATGAGATGTCCACAGGGGGATTTGAAATGCTCCAACATATTCTTGGCAATAGAGAAGGCCATACACATGTTTAGGGCCCTGTGCATGCTAAGGAAATATCTGGGGCCTTAATCTCACCTTTGGCCAACCTTGAGCCTCTGAGCAAACAGGAAATGAAAGCTAAGGCAGAACTGCAAATTACTTACCAGGTCATAAAGGCATCCCTGAACATGAAAACACACACACACACACACACACACACACACAGCCCTTGGCAAAGGCCAGAGAGTTACTGGTTCAAGACATTTAAGGAAATCATTGTCTAATCATTAACTCAACAAACTCCAAAATATGCTAAACTTAAAGAGAGACTCATCATAGTTAAACACTCGAAAGCCAAAGAAAAAGTGAGAATTCTGAACACAACAAGAAAACAAGTGATCTATCATGTAGAAGATACGCTCAGTAAGATTAACAGCTGACTTTTCATCAGAAAGTATGTTAAAAGGATGACTGTCAATCAAGAATTCTATATCGAGCAAATTTCTCTTCAAAATGAAAGAGAAATCAAAACATGCTCAGATAAACAAAAACTCGAAGAGTTTGCTGCTATCAGACCTTTCCTACAAGATATACTTAAGTTGGAGACTTCAATACCTACTTCTCATTAGTGGACAGAACTAGGAAGAAGGTCAGCAAGGAAACAGAAGACTTGAACACGACAAACTAACGAAATCTAACAGACATCTACAGAACGTTGGTAGACATTAAATTAATACTCAAAAGCCTTGCCACAAAGAAAAGCCCAGGCCCAAATAACTTCACTGGTGAATTCCATAAAATATTCAATTAAGAATTAATAAAAGTTCTTCACAAATTCTTCCAAAAATAGAAATGAGAGAAACACCAATCTATGTAATCATAACACTAAAACCACACAAAAATATCAAGAAAAGTAGAGACCAATATTTATTATGTATACAGAAAAATTCCCAACAAAATACTAACAAATTAAATCTAGCAACATAAAAGGATTATATACCTAGATTTATCTGAGAAATGCACAGTTGGTATCAGCCAATGTCATACACATTAAGAGAATGAAGGAAAAAAATAATTATCTCAATAGACACAAAAATAGTATTTGACAAAACCCAAACCCTTTCATGATAAAAATACTCAATAAAATATGAATAGAATGGATTTTCTTTATCTTGATAAAGAATATCTATGAAAAACCCACAGCTAACATCATATTTAAAAGTGAAAGACTGAGTGCTTTCCTCCTAACGTCAGAAACAAGACATAGGTGGCTGCTCTCACCCCTCCTATTCAACTCTGTACTGGAGGTAGAAGCCATAGCAATTATGCAGAAGAGGAAAAAAGAAAAGTACCTAGATTGAAAAAAAAAAAAAAGTAAAATTATTTTTATTCTCAGATAACATGATCTTGTACATAGAAAAAAATGCCTAAGGAACTAACAAGCCAGAGGATTATACGAACCTTGTACATGAACATTAGAGGCAATCCAGCTTGCAGCAAAGCTTACAATGCTTATAAAGCTTACGATGAAGAGGTAAGGTGAGCCAAGGGCCTAGATTTTCGTGAGTCAAGGGCTGGGACCAGGAAGGAGGAAGTGATACAGCCAAAATCACAATGAGGAATAAAGACAAAATCCCACCTCTAAACAGTAGAGTACTAGAATGACTAAAAAATAAGATCTTAATTATTTAAGAATGCTACTAAGGAATCATCGCATTTAGGAATGTGTAGGAAGAGAGGTCAATATGTGAGTGTATTACATGTGAGAGAATTCCATATGCATAATAGAACGTATAGAAAAAAAAGAGAGGTCTGGGGAGAAAAGAAAAGTGAAAGACTAAGCCAGTGAAAAGAGAGCACAGTATTACGATAAAAATATATTAATAGACAGTGTTTAGGATAGTCCTATTTATAATTTTTCCAATTTTATGGTGCTGCTAAAGTGATGATACGTTCAGTAGAAACTGTACTCTGAATTTTGAATTTTCATCTTTTCCTGGGCCAACAACATGTAGTACAATACTCTCTCATGATGCTGGGCAGCAGCAGCAAGCCATAGTTCATGTGGCAGTCAGCCACATGATCACGAGGGTCAACAACCGATCCTCTATTTGCATTCACTGTTGTAAGATTTTGCCCAACTGTAGGCTAAAGGAAGTGTTTTGAGCACGTTTAAGGTAAGCTAGACTAAGATATAATTTTCGGTAGGTTAGTTATATTAAATGCATTTCGACTTAAAATATTTTCAACTTAACGATGAGTTAAGGAATGTATGTAACCCTATCGTAAATCGAGGAGAATGTGTATATGAATAACTAGTCACCTGAGTTATGGATAAGACATAATTCTTTAATTAACTATGACAATGAGAGGAACTGAAGGACAGGCAGAAAAGGGCACCACCAATACTCAAGAAACCATAGAATGGGAAGAGGGAATTTCACACATGTAATATTAAAAAGGTCCTGGGGTTAGTGCATCCAAACCTTTTAAAATCAAGGACTGGAGAGAAAATGATAGTTTTAGGTACACTGGAGTAAGGCTTGTCTTAAATGAGGTTTCTGTCTTCCACCCATCACCACAACTGGATCTAAGACATCTAGATGTCCCAAACCTACATGGCCGTCCCAAAACCTACATGGCCACCCCAAAGCCTAAGGGGATCAATAAACTGGTTAACCGGTAACTATTCATAACAAACTGGTTTGCCTCAACCCACTTGTTTGGAAGTTCTGCATTAAATGAGTCAGATTAGAAACCCCCCAGAATGCTGTGCATTTCTCTCTCCTCACTGAGAATCACCAGTGTAATGCACAAATAACTAGTCCCTCAAAATATACTGTGCAGGTTAAGATTTTGATCATATGTTTTGGGAAATGCAAGACATACACTGTCTTGCAGCACCTTTTGCAAGATCATTAACACTGTATTATATATTGAAGCACTGTGGAGTTTGCTATTAAAAAACCATTTAACTTCAACTTGTCATTCGTATACTCATTTAATCAGGAAATCTCTCTTTTCTACACCTACTGACATTCAGGAATACAGTGTTTGGAAAATGTTGCTTGTCTGACAATTAACTCAGTTGATCATTCCCAGGGACGGAGATTACTACCTCAAGGTAATTCATTCCATTTTGGACAGTCTGATTAATAGTCTCCCTTTAAGATGAAATCTGCCAAGTTTATCTTAAAATATATAGACAGTTCTGTTACCTAGAACTTAAAATCACATCTATTTATTCCTCCAAATGATGTGGCAATTCAGCTGTAAATGCTACACCATTCCATTAATGTTTTTGTACATTCTAATTTTTTCCACCTGAATACTCATTCTTCTCCTACAGAAACCATTCCTCTGCAATCTCTACGGTCAGAGTAACTTTCTTTTAACACCATGATCACAGACAAAAACCAGTTGGCACATGCTGCTAGAGTCCTATGGACATCACTTTACAGAGGTACCCATTATTACTGTACTGCACTAGCTGCATCATAGCTATCTACATACCTGTCTCCCATAGACTCGACATCCTGTAGAAGGAAGTACCTGCTACTCATCTTTGTATGATATGGAAGAAGCATATGAATCTTCTATCTAACTGAAAATTGCAATGATTCCAACTGAGCTCATGCACTGCATAATTCTTTTAACTATCCTCAAAAGAATGCTCCAAGAAACTATTACCAATCCACAGCTTTCACTTCTCACATGATATCCAAATTCATCCCAGCTTCAGAACTGACCAGAGTTCAACATATAGGTTCTTGATGAATTATTTGTGAAATAGATGAAAAATTCGTATCTAAAGTATAAGCAATGGTTCATGCTTTAGTTAGACTTCTAAATTTTCATATGTTAGCCTTAAAATTACCAACCATCAGAGATGACGGAAGCATAATCTTTATTATACACAGTGAAAATTATCTTTACATCAGATTTTTGTCTGATAATACCAACTCTCTGATGTCCACTCCTTATCAAAAGCCCAATGTGAAAAGCAGAACAACTAAAATAATGGCTGCCTAGAAGGATATGTACTGCATGCATTCTTTTGGATCTCCTCAATTTTATCCTTGCATCAAGTTATACCAACAGAAGGATCTTTAGCTGGACATCATCATTTCATGAACCACTATAGAATTGCCTTTTCTCACTTGGAATAGAGTTCTCTGCAGCTTGCACTGAAGAATATAAGTAAGAAACAGACTTAAGGAATTTATCATTATTTCTACTTTGGAGAGGTGACTGAGACCTGTCCACTGTTATCACAAGACATTTTCCTTATAATGCATACAAAGCAACCTCTTTCAGGTTTCTGTCTCATAAACACCAATCAATTCAGGAGAAACATGCCATTTATCTTACTTAAATACACTGTAAGTCTTAGAATGGATCAAGTTTTGTTCTTTGCTTTTGTTGCAAATAATCATAGAGCCATTTTTTTTTCTTACAAGAACTATATAAAGCCATATGGATCTCTTCTATTATTTCTTTATCCCAGTTTTATTATTTGTATTGTAAATTAGCTCCACAATGACCTCAATCCCCAGTGGAACAAGATGAGAGACTGAAAAGGAAAAAAAATAACATCTACCACTGGGAACCTACTGTAATACAGATTCGGCTCCCAGCACTTTTATCCCTGATCCTCAAATGGTAATACAAGCTACATTCTAAAGATGGTAAACTGAAGTAGAGAGGGGTTAAATAAATTATCTAAGTTCACAAAGCTAATTTGTGTCAGGCCAAGGTTTGATCCCAGCCACATTACACATAAGGTCTGATCAAATTAAAGACTATGTTATACTTCAAAAAGGAAAAGAATTCTAGCATTGTACATTACCTTCTTTTGTTGGTAACAGTACTTGAAGAATTTTTAAATTTCAATTTATTATATAAACTAAAGAAGAAAAATCACTTGGCACTAATATTACACATTATTTATAAAACAATGTTTAACAAAAGTCAACATTTAATCATTCCCAAGTGAGAAGCAGAAAATCACACCAAAATTTAAAGCCCAAATAGCAAACATAAATAACATATTTATATGTAATAAAAAAAGATGTGGCCCAAAGGTAAAAAAATTAGACATATTATTCCAATTAGTACAACACATAACTTGAAATTTTTTTGATGTCCCTAAAAATTAGAGGCCAAAAATGATTTTGGGGGAGCAGAGGGGAAATTATGACTCAAAATTAACCAGAAGGTAGAAATTAGACTTACCTGCTCAAGTCACTTTTCCCATGGTTATGATAGTGGTCAGGGTGGCTGAGGTGGTAATGTTCCTGTCCACTCCACCTCTGGGGTGGCCTTTTCCAAAATCCTTCCTGAGACTGCCGAACATTTCTGTCTGATCGATCAAAGCGGTTCATATTGTCAGATTCCACTAGACAGATTCAGAAACAAAACATTACATACATATACACATTCTATAAAAGTTAACTACTTATTGCTTGATAATTAAGTGCTGCTGAAAATATAAAAGTAATATTCTAAAAATACCAGTCATTTATTTTAGATAATCACGAACTCAAGATTTCCAGAAGAAAAATAACCAGTTCTTTTGGTAAAAGCTGAAGCTTATATTATTTGTCCTTAAGTAAATTACAAAACTTTCATATCACAGTCACCTTAAGTAACAACGGTCCTACTGTTTTAAAATAAGCAAATTATATTTTCAAATTCATACATTTTCATACAAATTCATACACCAGTAATCAATTTCAGCTGGTTTTCATCATTATCACTAGTTGGTTCTAACTTCAGAATAAAAATAACAAAAAGAACATTTTAAGTCTAGTACAGAATTCTTTCCTAAAAATGAACATCGCAATTAATTTTCCCTGAATTTAAGAAGCACAAATTAACTTTTCATCACAAACAAATTGTATTTTTTAAATTAAGCTCACAGTTTTAGAAAGTAAAAAGCTTCAATGTCTGCAGAAGAGCTGGTTCAAAAAGTCTAAAATGCCACTGAAAACAAAGCCAGTACTTTGCAGCAACAAATAGTACACTCCTTGAAATCCAAATGCCACAAAACATGAAAAGAATCTCTTTGAAACACCCCAACTTTCTCCTTCACTTACCCAAACACTTTTTCCTCACATATCTGAGCACTCACTAAGAGAGTTACTTTGTACAAGGGAGACATTGTGTCGCCTGCTGCCTACTCAGACATAGTTGCATACAGGGCACTGACAAACAGGCCTTCCTTCCTGCTCAACTCCCAGCCCTCCCTGTGGGAAGCAAGCCCAGTTTACCCTGTGACTCCATCTTCGCTCAGTGCTTACATAGCTACTGAGTTAGGACTGTTACTAAAAATAACTCAACACAAACCCAAACCAGAAACTGGAAAGGTTTCTCTAGCCTGAGAATTACTACATGAGAAAGTTCAAATCCTGCAATGTTTACATATTATGCTTTATGATAAAAAAGCTTTAGAAATCAATGTAATCCTCAATTAAAAAAATACATTATTTAAACGACTGTTTTCACTTAACCTAAAAACTGAATTTGAAATATGAAGAGTGTTTTGTTACAGTATACCAGATAAAAAAACAAACCTCCCTACTCCAAAGATGATGTAAAGTGTAGATGTTCAATTCTCATATATACTGGACTCAATAAATACAAATTTCTTCTAAATGTATAACAATTTAAATAAGGTTTTAAAAGGCATTAAAATTTTGTTTAAATTCATTAGAGGAACCAATTTTGGGGAAAACCTATGTTTTATAGATTTTTATAAAACCTTATAATGAAAAAAATGTTTAAGAAGCTTTAAATTTAAAATACTTCAATTTCTTGTCATCTTACTGAGATAAATTAAGATATATTTTTTAAAGTCCAATTATAGAAAACCTGGCAGTTAGATATACATAAAGGCATGGTTGACCATCATGTTGAAAAAAAAAATCATGAGTAGAAAATGAGATTGCAAAAGAAAATAAATTAAAAAATAATCCTCAGAAGGCTTAAACTGCTTTTAATTCACATTTGCATTTCATAGTCATGGACTTAGTTAAGTTCCTTAAATATTTCTACATGACATTAAAATGTTACTTTAAGCAACTCTACATAGCTAGGGGATAATCTTATCCACTTTTAAATGTTCTAAATTCATATTTTTTTCTTAACTCAGGCAGATAAAATTCTACTCACTCTCCAAACAAGAAATTCAGTTATAATAAGAAATTGATATGTAATTAGGATATCATCAATACAGTGCACACAGAGTACCAAAAAGCAAACCAACCAGGTAAATAGGCAGGATATGGGATTAAATACTGAGGGAAATTATCATGCAGACATCAAAGTGCTGCTTTTGTATTTGCTTAAGGTTTTTGGTACAATACACAGCCTTCAAATTAAAGGACCTTTAATGAAATATGTACAAAATGGCAAATATCTGTCTTGACCACAAAAGACTACTGGTAGAAATTGAGACAGACAGCTTACTTATGAAAGACATGACTAGTAGGAAGGGTCCTGCTTATACTCCTACCTGCTATTTCCACCAATCATGTGTCTACATATTTTAAAGTGTTACTAAGAAAGTAATGTGAAATAACATTAGTGGTGGTTTCTTAGACAAAGTTAAGGGTTCTCTGACAGAATTAAAGAATGTAAAAAAGAAAATGAAAAGCGAATAAAATTATAAGATGGAGATAAATCAAAACCAGTCTCCAGAGGCAATGAAGGAACAGGACAAACAAGTTTAAGAAAGGAAGTACGTCCCTCTGAATATGTAATACCACAGGGAATTGGGGTGAACCTAACGGCATCCCAGTTTGAAAGTTTTAATCCAATATGCTAATCAAAAGTATAAGCACACCAGATTTGGCCTATGACTTCAGCACTAGAGAATAAAGGTTTTCTGAAAGAGGTTTTCAGCTCCAAACATAAAAGGCAGCACATTTTAATACGTAGTTCTTTTCTGCTTTGTTTTTTTTTTAAATTATTATTAGTATGAGCAGGAGACAAAGAGATAATAATACCAAGACTTTCACTCTCTGGAGAGGGAAAGAGGATCTAATGTAACTGAAAGGTATGAGATGTGAGGGATGCCTTTGTCTAATACTCATCATACCCATTTCTTCTGATTTGATAAACAAAATATGATACCAAAAGGTACCTGGATAATTTCTTGTAACTTGTCCTAAGAAGGTAATGGCTGACACAATGATAGTATTTTCATCTATCACTAACAATTGGTGTAGAAGATAGTGGGAAGAAATTACACATCACAAAGCCTGGGGAAAAATATGTTTTGCAGGTGGTTTTACAAATCTAATCAGAAAAGCTTTTAACTGAAATTTGGCTTGAAAGAAGAAAAGCTTGTGTTAAAAAAAAATGAACCATGTTATTACTAAAAACGATTAGCACTGGAAAACATAAATACATGTCCAGAAAAAAATACAGCAATTGGAAAGTGGTCAAGGACAATATTACTAACCTCATACGACTATATTACAGTAAAAAGATTAGCAAAAATGTGGCCTTAGGAAAAATAACATGAAATAAGTACTATTTAATACTTACCATAATTTGTAAGGTAGATTCAGGAAGTAAATAGACATTTTTTTCAACACAGAAAACTTTAAAACCAGAGTTAGTAGAGAAAACAGCACATCTAAGAAGGAACATGCTATAGAAATTTTCATAAACCTGAGCATTACATTATGAATGTGCCAAATGCTAGGCTTTAATCTATAGACAATGAGTGCCCATTAGAAATTCCTGAGCAAGAGAATAAAACAATACAAGTGTGCTTTTGCTGTAAGTTAACAAAACTGTTCATTTAGGAGACACTTTAGAACAAAACCAGAATAAATCTCAAATACCCAATGGTCTACTAAAATAAATTCAGATTCCAAAATTGTTTCCTTAAGAGATTCCAAGGTAAAAGAAAAATATAAAAAAATTAAAACAATTTATCTTTTACATCCTCCCAAATTGCAACTCAAACCTAAAGTCCTTTCTCCTATTATTCTTCTTTCCTCATTCTAGCTTCTCAATTTCTTTCTGCCAGATCTCTCCTTCCAACCTGTTCTTCTACCCCCCAAGCTGGCCAGAAACCTGGAAAGGTCAATCCATCTTAAGGCTAAACCTCTAGAAGAGGGAAAAACCTCTTAAGGTTGATTTTAAGACCTGGTATCTCATTCTGATTTGAGAATCATTGCTACATGCTTTCAAAGGTTTAAACAAGATCAGTAAAAATTTTCAGAGGAATTTAGGATAGTGTTAAAATTCATGATCCAGAGTCCCCAGATACCAACTAGTTCGTACATCAGACTAGAGGGAATTCCAGGTGCAAAAAATAGAATGGAAAAGGCACAGTGTGAAGAACCTGAAAGTAACTGAGGAACCCATGATTGTGTAGAGGAGGAAAGTTTTTTCTTCAACCCTCTAAGGGTCTGAAAATTAAACTGACATGACAGATTAACAGGAGAAAAGCACACAAATATATTTAATATAATACGCAAAATGCGGCCTTCATAAGGAAATGAAGACTCAAAGAAACCGTTAGTCCTGTATGTTTTTATGCTACTTTTGATGAAGACTGGACAGTTATGGAGGAATATGACAGGTTAAGGAGAATGAGACAATTGTAGTAAACTAGGGGAAACCCAGCATGGCCTGTTAGGATTCTTCTTGGTGTCCCTTTATCTTCAGATAAAAGAATGTATAGGGCAGGGGACCCTCACATGAGAGTTTATGACCTACTTCAGCAGGAAGGGTGTGGGGTAAAGGTGAGAGTGACTTTCCTGCTTCTGCTATTTTCTAAAATTCTTTCAGCTTAAAATTTTCAATATGCCAGAGCGCCACATTTTGGGGTAATGTGTCCTGAACTCAACTGCACAGAAAAACCAAGAGGTTAAAAAATGCCTTTCAGAGGCTGTCGACAGTCTTTTCTGTGAACATAGACTGGGCTCCGATTCAGTTCTGTTTATCTACAAGCAAAGAAAAGATAAATCCATGGCAGACGTCAAGGATAGACAAATGCCATTCGATAACATTCAAGAGTAGATTCTAAAAGAGAAGTGACCCTATCTTTCTCCTCACTTTCCGTGAAAGATTTTAAGGCAGAAATACAGTAAATAGCTTCATTGCTAGATTTCCAGTGCTTGGAAAGAGGCTTAAAAAAAAGGCAGAGTAAGACTCAGAACAATATGATGTCTTTCACATATAACTAGATGCCACCATTGGTCGATTAAACATTAGAGAAAAGAGTCTCTTAATACATTTGATGTGAGCCAAACAAAGGAACCTCTCCCTATCTCACTACAGACTCCTTTTCCTTGTTCTTTAGTTCTCGGTTTCGCCTTTTTCCTACTCTAAAGTCTTAATCGCCTCATTTATCAGTTTTCTCTGGCTCCTCATCGTGAGCAACAGACTGACCCCCACAGATAATTATTCTGAAACTTATAACTCATGTCTCCAGCTTGCTGATTACAAGCACTACAGGCGAGCACCACTTCCAGGCCTTTCTGGACCTGGACAGGTCATAACACCTGAATAACCAGCTAGACCAAAAGTCAACAGACTTTCCATCTTGAAACCAGCCAGTTACAGGGGTTTAAGACCTATTTCCTGGGTCAATGGTTTTTAAAATACGAACGAATTAATTTCTCCTCATCTAGGGACCACTGGGATACAATTGATACCCCAACAAGGCTTCCAGCCCATCTTGACCAAAGAAGTCACATGGTGGATCTCCAGACCCCTTTCCCTTTTAGATCAGATAGGATGAGAGCCCCGTGGATCCCCAATAGGTAGGGACAATGACCACTCTCAGCAGAAAGTAGATAAAGAAGATGAGACCTCCAGTCCCTCAGCTTCCCATAGAGATTTGCGGGGATCATGTCTCTCAAGAGAATGTGAGGAAGGCAGATAGAATAGGGGGGAATCTCGGGGCCCCTCCCATGAGACTCACTCAGCTGGAATAGTCACCTTCTTGATACCACACTTTCACTTTTAATCCCTGCTCCAAGTTAGGCAGCCACAGAAGGAAGTTCCAGGCAAATATAAGGAAGTTAAGAGAGCACAAGAAGCCCACCAGTTTGAGCCAGTTCCTAAAGTCTGCACAGTGAGTTACAATGACCTTCATCTCACCTGGGCCTCATTATACCATCATCTTAATGTCATACACATGACAGAAGTTCATTAATATCATTATAACAGATTGAACTCTGGGAAAGAACATGCACAGTTAGAAGGGGTTATGTAATAGGCCCCATGTCAATCAAACTTGTCAATCAAGAGGCCCCACACCCAGATAGATGTAACCCTTACAGCCAAAGAAAATAAAAGTATCAAAGCCTCATTAATCAGGGCTCTAGAGCCATTTTCCTGTTCAAGCCCGCGCCTACCTCTTAGGAGTATACTTCTCCCTTGCCATGTGAGGCCTTTGAGCCACTCTCCTTGCTCAGGTCCACTCCTACCTCTTTGGACTGTACTTTCTTTCAATAAACTATCTCTTTGCTTCATTTCTACACTCTGATGTGTGTCTCATTCAATTCTTTGCTTGAGATACCAAGAATCTGGACACCACACCGATGAGGACACCCCATTTTCCAGTAACACATTTATAGACACTCTAAGTAGCAGAATATTCGAAAAACAGGTGTCTTATATTTATTAAGAAATAAAAGAGAAAAAGTAAAGTGGGTGATTAATCAAAGTGATCTAAGGAATAAATCAAGCACTCAATTTCTGGTTTTACCCTTAAACTCAAAGATAAATTTCTCTAAATAATAAAGGACAACCTTGCAAATGTTTTACTGATAGTTACTATAATATCAACCTTAAAGCCTGCTACTGTTACATAACCTCCCCCTCACTATCACCAAACCACTCAGTGTGGTTATTTCCAATTACTCTCAAACAGCTCCCAAATCTAACCCACAACTGTCCAAGAAACATTTGACCAAAAAAACATTCTTTCCTCCTCTGTGCTATCACATATGCTGACTTAAGAGGTAATTATTTACTACACAAATCCAATTTCCAAATTAATATTTTCCTCACAGCCTCTCCCTTGAAATCAAAGAAGAGTCCCCTACTCATCATGAAGTCATAGCATACTGGTGTCCAAATTAAAGATGTCAGTGAGGTGCCAGTCTTCTTACTGGCAAAAACTCAAATGATACCGTGCAGAATTAGTGGACTAAACCCACCAAGGTTCAGAGTGACCCATTTAAAACCTCAACGCAAATTTGCATAATAGTCTCAAAAAACAGAATATAAAGGGAATTAAAACCAATAGTCAAAAGAATATTAAATATTTCTTAAACCTTGTACCACTCTTTGTAACATTCCTATTGTCCCAATAAAAAAACTCATGGTTGGGTACACTGTCATTCAGGAACTCAGAGATATGAAGTGACTAGTCATTCCTTCCTTCCCAGTAGTACCAAGCCTAAATACTAGTTTATCTTTGGTGCCTCTGAAGGTAACATATTTTAGATCTATGTTCTACTTTCTTCAGTGTCCATCAGTCTAAAATAGACAATACTTGTTTGCTTTTTGGAAAATCTGTAACATATGTTAGATATACCTCAGGAATTCCCTCAAACTTTTCACAAGTCTCCAACTAAGACCTCAAAGACTTTAAATTTCCCTGTGATTCTTTTACCTAACATGTAGATAATTTTTTGTTGCTCTAAAGATGAGGCAGGCTCTAAGACCAACTCCATCTGTCCATTTCCTGTTTTAGCTGAGTGAGAGTATATGGTTTTCAAAGAGAAGTGGTTATAATTCTGTCAAAGTAAAATGCATTATTCAGGATGTGATTTCTTCCAAAGGGGTAAATCCCTCATTTCTCACTACCAGCCCTTAAAACTTTACATTAAATCTCCTGGATCATGAAGTCTCATTATTTTTTTCTCCTATAATTTTCAATGCTTTATGTTTATCCTCTGTGGTCTACAATTTTTTTCCTACTTGATCTTCCAGGCCACCAATTCAGATTTCAAAAGCAGTATGCTTTCTAACATCTATTGAAATATTCTGTGGGGAAATCTTCTTCTATAGCTACAGAAAGCACTGCAATTAACTCTCCCTAAGTCGTCTCATCATTATCTCCTCGGGCCACTCTAATTCTGGGACTTCAGTAGTTTTCCCTGTTATTCTTCCTGGGTGTCGACTGTGCTTTTTCTTTCACAGTTAACTGGAACTTAGCTCTGGCTACTGGAGTATCCCAAGGGACAGCAACAGTCTCCACCCCAGTGGTAAGGTAGGCATTGTTCTCAGCTCTTCACTCTCCTTTAATAGAATCACATATGTAGTGTGCTTTGCTGCAGTGCTTCCAGTCCGAACAGTGTACCCAGTCCCACAACTATAGGATTAACAGTGTGCTGTTTCCAAGTGAACACTTTGTGAGAAGTAACACATGTATGCTTCTGCTCACCTGACTGTCCTTCTGCTGTGTGCCATGAGAACAACCTGCTCCCAGTAGTCCTGGCTTCAAAATGAAGAAACAAACAGGCCTGAACTCAGTCCCCAGCTTACACTGACCCAGCTAGCTCACATATATGAACGAGAAAAATAATCTTACAGATCATCCTGGCAGTTCAAAAAAAAAAAGAAGCCTGATCAATATGACAAATGTGAGCAGCAACAGGTCCCTAGTACTTCAATGACACACTAAAAACAAATGGCTACCCTTTCTGATATATCCCTGCATTTTTCTAGCATCATGTATAAAAATGATTTCATTACGCTTTTTAGTTCAACTCTAGTCGCTGGGAGGCCCAAGAGACCAGGATTATGTTGCCTAACAGGGAATGCACAGATTTCTGGAGTCATTCCTCTTCCCAAGAAGATCCCCATTTCAACCCTTGTCCCAGGGGCTTTACTAGGCTGGTCTCTGGTTCGTGATCAGTCCTTAAGATGGAAAATCCTATAAATGCTGTCAGTGGGGCAAGAGTTCCTAGGCCCCTCTTGCATATGGATACATAAAGCCCCAATCCAGCAGTTACATAATCTACAGAGGAAGAGAGACTAGATTTGGGAATAAAAACAGTAGAATGATTCATTCAGAAGGTCACCATTTTCCCAGAATTGATCTCTTGAAAATATTTTTCAACTTAATGACTTTTACTGATGTTTCACAAGTTAAATGGTATTTGTATCATAAATGTTATTTCTTCTTAGAATCAAAATGAGATAAAGAAAATAAAAACTGGGGAATTCCCCGATGGTGTAGTGGCTTAAGGCTTCGGAGCTGGCGCTGTCAGCACTGCGGCCTGGGTTCGATTCCCAGCCAGGGAGCTACCCACATACCAAAAAAAGCAAAAAAAAAAAAGAAAGAAAGAAAAGAAAAGAAAAACTGAGTATGTATGTAGGAAAAAAAGGCAAAATCCTATCACTTACATTATAGTTAGAGGCACTTAATATTATTGGATCACATAGAAATTATATCAAAGACCTACAAAATCGAGGTTTAAACCTTTACTAAATTTTCAATGAACCTATTTAAGATTGATTCTAAATCTGAAAAGTCTTCCTCAGTTGAGATTATAAGTAACAAATACCAAACTGATTATATATATTCAAGTCGCTCAACAATATGCCTCTCAAAGTTCAACATTGTCCTCACTTACCATTTTCCAGAGCTGTGTCCTCAGGCAGATCCACATCAAGCATAAGGTCATCATCTTCAAGGTCACATGATTCAAGATTATTCAGAATATCCTGTAAACAAAAGCAATAAAAAAATGCTATAACCCAGCTCAAGGATGATGAGTAATCATGAATTCTGAAAACACGACTATATGATAATCTAAATTTAATCAATGTTTGTATTTTAAGAATAGATTTTAGAAACAAAGTCTATTTCAAAAGAAGTCAACTGATTTACCTGATTAAGCTATTTGTAACAGTCTTGGTCTTCCTCCCACCACATTTATTTTTATTTGGAAAAACTTACACTGCTCACTATCTACAAGATATCATTCTAACCACTTATCAAATATTCATTTAACCTTTAACATAACCCTATAATTTCATGACTAGTGCAAATTTCACGAGTGCAAATCCCATGTTATATGTGATGAAATTAATGCATAGAGAGCTTAAATACCTGGCCAAAATAAATTACAATAAACACAAGTGGTCTACCTCTAAGTCCATGCATTTAACAACTTCCCTGATAACATGAATAATCAAAAACAGTAAAGTATCTCCCAAGAGATACTTTACTATTTCTAGGGATTGCAGAATTTATGTAAAAATTATGAAATAAGCCTTTAACAATGTGATGATTTCACTCCTTTCTTATGCCAAACTTACCATTACACTTCTGCACCACTACCTCCTCTGTTTGCCTTAGGTCATTCTTTTTATCAGACTGAAGGAGTCACATTGGTATAAGCAGTCCCTCCTGTCTTCTATAATATTTACAGACTGCTAGTTATCATCTGTCCTTAGAAAAGTAATGTTTTGCTTTCAAAGAATCTTGTTCTACAGTCTAAATAACTAAATAAACAAAAATTAAGTTTAAGGTAAGCTCAGTTTGACTTACAGCCCACTAGTAAGCGGATCCTTCCAATCTAAGAACTGATCCAATACTGCAAGACTATTCCTTAATAAAGTAAGATCACAAATCCAAAAATTTTAATTTATTTTTACTTAACACTTTTCTTAATTTTTCAATTACATCTAACATACAATATTAGTTTCAGGTGCACTACACAGTGATGAGCCATTTATATAACTTACAAAGTCATCACCTTGATAAATCTGGTACCCATCTGACACCATACATACTTATTACAAGTATTACTGACTGTGTGCACCATGCAGTACATTACATCCTTGAGACTATAAATTTGTACTTCTTAGTCTCTTCTGCTTTTTCTACCCCTCCAACCCCCGTCCCATCTGATAACCATCAAAATGTTTTCTGTATCTATGAGTCTGTTTCTGTTTTATTTTGTTCTTTAGATTCCACAGAAAAGTGAAATAATATGACATTTGTCTTTGGCTGGTTTATTACACTCCATATAATACCCTCTAGGTCCAACCAGGTTGTTGCACATGACAAGATTTCATTCTTTTTTATGGCTGAGTAGTAATTCCACTGTGTATATGTTATGTACCACCTCTTCTTTTTTTTTACATGCAATATCATTTTATATTAGTTTTAGGTGTATAGGATAGTGGTTAGCTATTTATATGCAATAATTGAAGAAGTGATAGATACCCCTAACTAGTCTAATAATCATTTGGCACTATACATAGTTATTACCATACCATTAACTACATTCCCTATGCTTTACTTTACATCACCATGATTGTCTTATAACTACCAATTTGTACTTCTTAATCTCTTCACCTTTTCACACTGCCCCCAACCCTCTCCCAACTATCACCTCAACAAATCTAGTACCAACCTGACACCATACATAGTTATTACAATATTGACTATATTTTTACTCTATACCCTATATCCCTTAATTAACTACTTTGTAACAAACAATTTATACTTATAACCCATCCCCTTTTCTCACCCACACCCCTGACCACCCTCCCATCTGGCAACCATCCAAATGTTTTCTGTATCTGAATTTGTTTCTCTTTTCGTTGTTTATTTTGTTTAGATTCACATATAGGTGAAATGAAATTGCATCTTTCTCTGTCAGACACTCCAGTCAACACAATACCCTCCCTGTCTTTTGATTGGAGTTTTTAATCCATTTAAATTGAAGGTAATTGTTGATAGATATGTAGCTATTGCCATTTTATTATTCATAATTTTACCTTTTATTTTTCCATCTTGAAGTAGTACCTCTGTTATTCCTTGTAATACTGGTTTAGTGGTGATTAACTCCTTTAGCTTTTTCTTGTCTAGGAAGCTCTTTATGTGTCCTTCTATTTTATGACAGCCTTGCTGGGTAGAGTAATCTTAGTTGTAGGTCCCTGCTTTTCATCATGTTGAATATTTTCTGCCACTCCCTT
Organism: Lyroderma lyra; assembly: GCA_004026885.1. Taxonomy (NCBI): domain Eukaryota; kingdom Metazoa; phylum Chordata; class Mammalia; order Chiroptera; family Megadermatidae; genus Lyroderma; species Lyroderma lyra. The sequence goes on from PVJL010001899.1 coordinate 122,460, forward strand.
CTGTCCAGCAAAGTTTCTGTTGAGAAATTAGCTGACAGTTTTATAAGTTACTGGTTGCTTTTAACTCTTGATGCTTTTATGATTTCTCTTTGTCTTTAACCTTTGCCATTTTAATTATAATATCATGGTGTGGGCCTATTTGGGTTTATCTTATTTGGGATTTTCTGTGCTTCCTAGGGTTCTATGTTTATTTCTTTCACTAGGTTAGAGAAGTTTTCAGTCATCATTTCTTCCAATATGTTCTCAATTCCTTGCTTTCACTCATCTTCTTCTGGTACTCTTATAAGGCAAATGTTGTCTCAGAAGCCCCTTAAACTATCCTCAGTTTGGTTTTATTCTTTTTTCTTTTGCTGTTTTGATTGGATGTTTTCTGCTGCCTTGTCCTCCAAAGCACTGATTCACTATTTAGTCTGATGGTGACTGCTTCTATTGCATTCTGAATTTCAGTTACTGATTTCTTCATATCTGACTGGTTCTTTTTTATGGTTTCTGTCTTCCACTCTAGCTCTCTCTCTGCTGAAGTTTTCACTCAATTCCTTGAGCATCCTTATAACCATTATTTTGAATTCTCTAGTTGATAGATTGCTTGCCTCCACCTTGTTTAGTTCATCTTCTAGAATTTTATGTTCTTTTCTGTACATATTTTGTTTCATCATTTTGGATGCCTGTCTGTGGTTGTTTCTACGTATTAGGTAGATCTGCTATGTCTCCCAGTATTGCTGGATAGCCTTATGTAATAGGTGCCCTCTGGGGCCCTGGTATCATCTCCCTGGTCATCTTCTCTAAGTGCCAATGCTGTGCCTGAAGTTACTGAGCAAAAGTCTCAGAATACATTGATGCCAGTAGCCACCTACCTGGAGCCTCCAGACTTGGATAGTTTTCCAAGAAAGAGTACAATGGGCGTGGGGCTGACTGTTCACCAGAGAAAGTGCCTCTGGCCTTGGTGGGAGTTGGATCGGGTGGGGTCCCAGTGAGTCAGCAGGGTGAAGCAAGTGAAGCTCATCAGACCAATCAGGTTCAGATTTGGCTGTGTGGGGGTGGTCATAAAACAGGAAAGATGGTGCCCACCAGCCAAATGAATGGAAGACCCACTCAGGAAACATGGCAACTGTCCTCCAGCCCTTGCCCCAAAGCCACAGAACTCAGTCTGCACTCCCATATGCCTCCAATGTCCCGAGTCACCATCCCTCTGCCAGAGCCCAGGGTGAGTACCCTCAAGTCACTGAATCTGTACAAACACTTGAAGAGGAAGTCTGAGTTTCCCACAGCCTTCTGACCCAATTGGACGGTCGGAGTCCCCACTGTATTTCACAATCAGATGATGTGGTTGGGGCTCCTCTTCCCAGCACCAGACCTCCGGGCTGGGGAGCCTGGTATGGGCCTGGGGTCCCTCGATTCTCTGAGGGGAATTTCCACAACTGAATATTCCTCCTAATTCTCTACTGCAATTGCAGGTTTGACTCCTTTCCCATCTGTCCCCCTCCTACCTGTCTTGATGTGGCCTCCTCTTTTTTGTAACCATAGTTATAAAAACTTCTGTTCAGCTAGACTTCAGACTGGTTGTTCTATAATTTAGTTGCAATTTTAACGTGTTCACAAAACAAAGCAGGCACAGTGTTTACCTACTCTGCCATCTTGGATCTCCCTTCACAAACCCGAAAATTTTTAAATGACTTAATTATGCAAGGTCTGACAGTTAAGTTCCCAAATTCATCCTAGAAAAACTGCTACATACCTCACTGCTGAATATCACTATGGTCACCTTTGAAGTACTCCTCTTGGGAAGCTATGCACCGATGCCAGCGCCTAGTCTACCCTTCAAAGCAATTCTGGAACATTTTTTGTGGAATAGCCATCAGAGCTGTCATCATATGACCCTTGATGTCCTGAATGTCATCAAAATGTTCTCCTTTTAATATTTTCTTTATCTTTAAGTAAAAAAGAAAGTCACTGGGTGTCAGACCAGGTGAGTAGGGAGGGTGTTGCAATACAGTGATTTATTTACTGGCTAAAATTTCCCTCAGAGTTGGTACATGCCATGATGCAAGAGCCATGAGTTGTTGGCAAAAGGTTCAGCTCGTTTTTGTCTAACATTTTCACACAGTGTTTTTAGCACTTCCAAATGATAAACTTGGTTGACAGACCAGTTGGTACAAATTCATAATGAACAATCCTCTGATTTCAAAAAAGGTTAGCAACATCATTTCGACTCTTGATTTGGACAGATGGAACATTTTTGGCCATGAACAACTGACTGACTTTCATTGTACACTTTGATGCTTTGTTTCAGGGTCATACTGGTACACTCATGTTTCATCTGGAGTGATCACACAGCCCAAAACATCATCTTGCCTCTCCAAAAGGTCCTGAAAAACTTCAACTGTCCTTTGCTTTTGTTCAGCGGTGAGCTCCTTCGGGACCATCTTTGCACACACCTTTCTCATACCAAGATTTTCACTCAAGATGTTCCTGTTTCTCTGTCAATGTTTACTTATCTTCTATGTTCCTCACAGCCAGCCAACAATTTTGATGTCTTTTGCAATGTTTCATCAGTTCTGCTTATTACTGACCACTGTGACCTCTCTTCATCAATGACGCTGTTTTTCCCTTCAGAAAAATATTTAATCCATTTGTACACTGCTGTTTTCTTCATGGCACTATCCCCATAAACTTGGACTAACATGTCCCTGATTTGACTTTCACTCTTGCCAAGTTTAACAAGAAATTTAATGTTTCTTCATTGTTCTAATTCAAGTTCCAACATTCTCATGATGGCACACAAAAACATGCAACAATGAACACCACTCAGCAAAGCACTACCACATGTCAACACAAACACAGCTGTGAAACACAGATACACCAAGGTTATGAAATCTTACCAAGTTATTTGTACAGTATTGCCAACGTAAGTGCATGGTAGCAAGTTTGAAAACTTAATTGTCAGACCTTGTAGCCTTGAAACACTCATAGAAGGGATGAATATCTGCGTTATTACATGAATAAAATTTAAATTGTTCCTTATGTTGGGTATTCCATCCAAATATTTTCAATTTTGTGTTTCTGGGCCTTCCTTTCAGAAGCCATTAAGAACTAAAATTAACTAAAATAATTATAATTATTAAAACAAAAAAAGTTCTGGATAATTATTTAACCTTGGCACAAAAAAGGTATTTCACAGAACCTCTTTCATTCATGAAAGATTTGCTCTCCTTAATATAGTCTTCCTAAAATTCAACAAAAAAGATGGATGTGAAAAAAATTTGCAAAGGCCATAATGAAGAGTTCACAAAATAAATATAAAATAAACCAGCAATAAATATGATGTAGGAAAGAATTCTAATACCAATGTTGATTTAGCCAATTGAGAAAAATCTAGTATACTCATCAATATTCCAGATAGGATTAGATTCATGTTTACTTTCTGGAAGCCGATTTGTCAAAATTTAGCTAAAAACTTTTTTAAAAAGGTAAATTTTTCCTAAGAATTTATTACTTAGAAATAAACAAATGCAGAAAAACGTATGTATAAGTATGGTTATTGTAGCATTGTTCAGAATGGCAAAATATGAAATAGCCTAAATGCCCAGCAACAGAAAAATGGTTAAACAGAAAGTATGATATATTCATACAATAGAATATTGTTATTTTTAAAACAATAACAACAATATATTTATAGACATGGAAAGATGTTAATTGTGGAAAACAGAGACTGGGTTGTTTCTAATCTTTTGCTCTTAAAAATAATGTTTCAATAACTCTTTATAAGTAAAAAGTAAATTGAAATAAATGAATCTAACTGTGTATCAAATTGACAGCATAACACTAATAGAAACTATTTCAAGTGGAGGGAAAAATTCTTGAACTGTTCTGTAATTGTAAAATGGATAGTAATACTGTTATTAGTCTTAGATGGCTGGGTATAAATGAAAGGAGCTGTGTTGGTATTTGTTGAAAAATGGATTCTCATCTTAGTAATAAGAAAATTAAAATGCAAAAAACAATGAAATTAAATAAAAATTCTGTTTCTGAATATAAGTGGGAGGTATGAGTAAAAAGACCAAACTTTCTCATCTCAAATAAAAAAATTAATTTATTCCACTGAAAAGGCCTATATGTTAACTGAAAAAACAAAAATAGGTCTCTAACACTACATACAGAGAACTACCATTTTATGGGGGGCGGTGGGGGAATGTAGAAAAAAGTTTGAAGGAAACCAAAACAGAGGTTAATTATTTTAGGACTATAGATTTTTTTCTTATTTTTTCCTTTAGAGTAACAGTATTTTCTCATTTTCTGCAATAAGCTTTGACTTAAGTAATTTTACCCCCCAAAATCATATCCTCTATAAAAACATCTGTTTGTGTATATATTAGTATGTGTGAAATAAGATGATGCTGGGTGCACCAAGCCAGATAACAACTAAGTACACAGCAGAGAATCTAAGATAATAGAACCTAATTTTCTAAGTCCGACGCAGGCAGGGCTTGCTGAGACTCACCAATCAACAAAAGGAGCACTGCCACCACTGCCCAAAAGGTGTTCAATCTCTAATAACTAAACTCTATACTTGCTTTGTGCAGTTTTCTGTAGGTTTCATTTTATGAAAGATTTAAGACAGTCTAGATGAATGGGAGTAAGCCTGTTTTAATGAATGTAGAAGTAATGGAATAATTATGACATCATTATAAAAATTTACTAAGAAAGGCCAGTGGAAAAAGAAGGGGAACACAGCAATAGTTACAGGGAGAAAGGGAAAACCATTCATATTTATGCCTCAAGTTAACTTATCAATAAATCATTACATACAAAGTTTCAAAAATTTATTCAGTAACATGGAAAGAAGCTCTGTAAAATGGGGGTAGGAGGAGGAGACTACATATGCATAATATGACCCCATCTTTAACAATGAAAAATATATTTCAATATCTAGACAATGATAAACCAAAAAACTATTATAATTTTCCATTGTATGAGATAATACATGCTTATGTTTCTTTATATTCTTTTTTGCTACTTTTATAACAAGGACATAGTGCTTTTATAATAAGCAAAACTTCATGTTGGAAAAGGTCTCCTTTAACATCAACAAGGTAGTTCAAACTACACTAGCATAGACTGCTCCTGGGATCCCTCAACCCAGCCCATTCTTAACTACAAGAAAAACCAGAACTACCTGTCCCTTCCATCTTCACTGAAGCCATTCTGGAATGGTTTTGGCACCTGCCATGCTCTTGCCAGAAAAATCTCATTATGTGAAAAATAAATCTTTTCACACCCTCTTAGTATATGTGTGAACGACTGGTCTTGGTATCCAAACAAATTTGGGGGAAGGGAAATTGACCCTGCCCCTTCAAGTGGCAACCACAAGACACACTTTCAATAATTCAACACAGATAAAAACAAATGTATGCAAGGCACAATTCAGGGCACAGGATATATCCATGTAAAAAGACAATCCTTATCTTTGTCAAGAATTTAAACAAACTATTCCACGATACTGCTGCCTTAACACTTATTATGGACTGAATGTTTGTGCCCCACCCCACTCCCGCACCCTACCAAATTCATCTGTTGAAGCCCTAACCCCCAACATGAGGGTATCTGGAGGTAGAGCCTTTGGGAAATAATTAGGTTTAAATAAGTCCACGATGGTGAGGACATCATGATGGGATTAATGGCCTTATAAGAAGAGAAAAAGACCAGAGCACACACTACTTCTCTCTCTGCCACAGAAAGGATACAGTGAGAAAGGCAGCTGTGTGCAAGCCCGAACTGAATCTGCCAACACCTTAATCTTGGACTTCCCAGCCTCCAAAACTATGAGAAGTAAATTATCTATTGTTTAAGCCACTCGGTCTATGGTATTTTGTCATAGTGGCCCTAGCTGACTAAGATAATACTCAAACACAGTGTGTAAGGGAAAGAGATAAACAGAATAAATCATGAACAACTATTTAGGCCATATTAAAGAATTTAAATTTTATTTCAATGACAGGTAGTATGACTGAAGAATTTTAAGAAGTAACAAATTGAGATTTGCATTAAAGAAACACCCTGAGTGCAGGGTAGAGAATGGATTTAAGTGGGAAAGCAAAACCAATTTTGTGACTATTATAGAAATCATGTGATATATGACAGTGGCCTATATTAATGTCTGTGAGAATGAAGAATAAGCAGTTATGAGACATACTGAGGAGTTAGAATCTACAGAATCAAAGTTAACTGAGAAATATGAAAGGAGCCATGAATGGGTTCTGGCTTGGCAAACAGATGGATGATTCCTATTCACTGAAATAAAGTATAAAAAAGACTACCAGACCTGGTAGGAGATGAGAATGAGTATTTAATTTTAAAACGTGACAATGTTAACATGCCTGCTGCATCTTCAAGAAAACATGTCCAGCAGACAACTTAATATACAGGAATCTGGAGCCAAGCAAAGAGATATGAGGTATGAGAGTCACCTCCATAGATGGCAGCAACTGAAAGATACTGAATAGTGAGTTTGACAAGAGAGACAGTGCAGACTGAGAAGACTAGATTCTCATATTTGTCTTAGACGATTTTTTCCACATTCATCTTTATAAAAGGTTTACATTTCTCCAATATCAGATTTTGAGAAGAGTTATACCAGAGATATAATTAAACCTTTCAGTAAGGATCCAGGCAGAGAGAAGGAAATATTAATCTAATATAATCTTTCTTCACCAGTCATCTGTACAGGCAAGGAACTGCATTATTACTGGAAGAATGGAAGCTATGTAGCATGGAGACTGGTTAACATGGGAAAGACTTTCTGTTTCATGTTTGTTGTGGCAGGATCTTTCTCAACTGGCAAGCCTACACTGTTGGAAACCAGCATTCACATATACCTGTTTTAGCTGGGAGACCATTTAGCACAACCATTAGCTGAGTATGACCATGTAAACCTAAATTTGTAAACTCACAAGCCCCAATGTTATTAAAACTGAGGACATATTAGAATTGTCACAAAAATCCAGCTGGCCTCTGAGAATGCTTTTCCATTCAAATAGTGTGAACTATCAGATGAGCCAGTGTTTCCTTCAATAAGTTTCTTTCACTAACGAACTGGAGAAATCCTAAATGAATAACACAATCACCAGTTTGTTTTAATTATCATGTGGTAAAGTTAATTTTTTTCTTTTGACATATACTTTATAAATTTTAACCCTACCAGATCTGAGGCCCTGAAACTAACTGTCCCCTATACCTGGGCTCCTGAGCATTAAAGAGAAAAAACCAACATGATATAGAAAAATGTTAGTTACATGCAAACAAGTGGTTAGAATAAGATAGAACTTGGAGTCATTTTTTTCACGTACAAGGCAAAGTACTGAAAATTAGGTAGAGTGGTCTAGCGGTCTAGCGATCGAAAAGTTGGTACAGCGGTCTGGTAGGGTTAAAACACATGTAATTTGTATAACCATCAATACAATCAGGACACAAAAGTTTCTTTATTCAAAAAAACTCCTTTGTACTAAACAGTTAGTCGCACCTTCTATCCACCTATTACCCCTGGCAAATAATGTTGTATTGTCCATCACTATAGGTTTTCTTTAATAACGTCATATAAATGGAATCATATAATGGAACCTGTTGAAACTGGCTTCTTTCACTCAGGAGAATGTCATTAAACTTCATCTCTCAGTTACTGAATATATCAATAATTCATTACTTTTTAGTGCTGAGTAAGTAGTATTCCATTGCATGTATGTACCAGTTTGTGCATCCATTTACTTACTGAAGGACATTTTGGTTTTTCCCATTTTTAGCTACTTTAAATAAAGCTGTAATACCATATGAGCATTTATGTACAGGTTTTTATGTGAATATAAGCTTTCTAAGATAAATACACAGGAATGAGATTGCTGGCTGATATACTGAATACATGTTTAATTAATTTCATTAGAAACTGCTATTTCTAGAGTCGCTGGGCAATTTACGTTCCAATCATCAAAGAGACTGGCCTTTCCATATGCCCCTCCCAGCCTGACTGTAGACTTGAAGACAGAAGACCTTGTTCCCAATTTGGGACCCTGGTCTCTGGTTCCAGAGGGTGCAGTGGACATCTTATTCACAAATTTGTCTGTCTATTCTAACCTGTCTAGGTTACCTGAATCACTGACACGAAGTGCTTTCTTTGTTTTGCCTAACCTGGAATTCATGCAAGTCAGAAAAGTGTTGGGCATTCCTTAAAAACACTGTAAGGCAAACAAACAACCCACAATCACCCTGGGCCAAAAGATGATAGTTGAGACATATGCTGAAAAACTGAGAGAAAGGTTGAGTAGGCTGTTTATTTGGGAAATTAGGTGATTCAAAAGTGTCGTGTATACTGGGGAATGCAGAAAGCCACAAAAATGCCCAGGGCAAGATACATTCCGAGTAAAGCCCTAAGAAGACCTAAACCAAGCCTGTCCAACCTACAGCCCAGGACAGCTTTGAATGTGGCCCAAAACAAATTTATAAACTTTCTTAAAACATTACAAAAATTATGCATGGACCTTTCTTTTTAGCTCAGCCATCGTTAGTGTTAGTGTATTTTATGTATTCTTCTAATGTGGCCCAGGGAAACCAAAAAGGCTGGACACCCCTGACCTAAATGAAAAACTCACTAAAATTTCTGGATATATATCCAAAATAATTGAAAGCACAATCTCAAAGAGATATTTACACACCCATGTTTGTTCACTGCAGTATTATTCACAAGGTAGAAACAAAGTAAATGTCCATCAACAGACAAAAACTATATGATTCCACTTATATGAAGCACCTAGAGTAGTCAAACTCAAAGTATGTACAATGATGGTTACCAGAGGTTGGGGAAAGAGGGAAAAGGAGTTTGTTCGTGAATATAGTTTCAGGTATACAAGATAAAAAAAGTTCTACAGATCAGTTGCACACAATATGGATATAATTAAGGCCACTACACTGTACAATTTAAAATGGCTAGGATGGAAATTTTATGTATTTTTTTACAATTAAAAATTTAGGAACAAAAAATTAACTGACAGTTCTTAAGAACTAAAGGATTTTACAGTTGTAACTTACATTGATTGCTGATTCCAATACACATTTGGTAAGCATGCGTATTATTTCATTTGGTCCTCATGAAAAAAATCACAACAGTTTCAATAGCAGATATGAGCAGGGTAAACATGTCTATTATCTTATTTGGTCCTCATGAAAAAAAATTACTACAGTTTCAATAGCAGATTTGAACAGGTAGCTGAAAGAATCATCAACTCTGAACATGGGTCAAGTATAATTATTCAGGCTGAGAAAAAGAAAGAAAGAAAGAACGACAAAAAAGAAAAGCTTAAGAGACTTTTAGGATACAGTAAGGCATTCCAACATATGTATGCTGAACACTTCAAGAAGAGGAGCGAGTAAAAATCAGACAAAAATTATTTGAAAAAAATGGCCAAAATCTTTTCAAATTTTAAAAAAGATATGAATTGGCACAGTGAAGTAGCAAAATGAATTACAAAAAGGATAAATGCAGATAGCCACACCAAGATACAGTATATTCAAATTGTCAAAAGTCAAATCAAAGTGAAAATATTTAAAGCAGCAAGAGAGAAGAAGCAAGGCATTATGTTCAAAGGATCTACGCTGAGATTAAACTCCAAGTTCTCATCACAAAGCATAAGGTCAGAAGGCAGTAAGTGTGATGGCATTTCTAAATGGCTGAAAGAAAAAATTCAACCAAGAATTTATATCCAGGAGAAGCATCCTTCTTTGGAAAAATTAATAAATAAGACTAAAAAACAAACAGACTTTATAATTAGTAGGCCTGCCTTATAAAAAAATGCTATGAGGAATCCTTAAGGTAGAAATAAATGGACAACAGAAAATACTTGAAGCCATAACAAAACAAACAAATAAAAAATACCAAAAGCCCAAAAACACCTCTAAAAAGTTTAAATACACAGGTAATAATAAAACCCAGCATTATTGTACTTTTGGCTTACAGTTGCTCTTTTTTATTTCCTACATGATTTAAAAAACAAATACATAATATAAAAATTATAAATTCATGTAAATGGGCACACAATGTATTAAGATATAATTTGTGTGACAGTAATAAAAAGAAAAAGGAACATAACTGTATAGGAGCAGAGTTTTCCTATCCTATTGAAGCTAAGTTGGTATCAATTCCAACTAGACTGATATCAATTTAGGATTTTCATTGAGATTCCCAGATAACCAAAAAGAAACATTTTAGATATATACATAAAAGCAAATTAGAAGAGAATCAAAATGGTACTCTACAAAAAAATCAATTAAACACAAAAAAGGGCAGTATTAGAAGAAATGAAACAAATAACAAAATGATATAACTCATTACTTATCAGTGATTAAACAATGATATAAATACAAACAGATTAAAGACTCCAAGCAAATGGCAGAGATTGACAGTGTGGTTCAAAGTTAAGAAAAAAATCCAACTATTAATACATACATAGTCATCTTAGACTCACTTATATCCAAGACTCAAATCAGTTAAAAGTGTATAGTCCTTGCAAATAGTAACAAAAAAGACAGCTGGGGTGGCTACACTACTACTAGACAAAATACTTTAATAAGTCAAAAACTATTGCAAGAGACAGAGAAGAATATTATATATTGATGAAAGGTGAATTAATCAAGATACAACAATTATAGACAAATACACAGCAATCAACAGAGTAACATTTATGAAGCAAACACTGACAAATCTGAAGGGAGAAATGGAGTTCTATGATAACACATGGAAAAGTCAGTACTACACTTTGAATAATGGATAGCATACCTAGACAAAAGACCATTATGGAAACAGAAGGCTTGAACAATACTATAAATCAACTGGACCTGAAAAATATATAGCTATATAATAAAAAGTCACGTAACAAAAGCAGAATATTTTTCTTATGTGCACATGGAAACAATTCTCAATAATTTTAAAAAGACTAAAATCATAGGAAGAATCTTCTTGGTTCAAATGTAATGAAATTACAAATCATAACAGAATGAAATCTGGAAAACTCACATACGTGGAAACTGAACAAAATACTCTTAAATAATCAATGAATCAAAGAAAAAAGTCACAAGAGAAATTAGAAAATGCCTAGAGAAAAATTAAAAAGAAAACATCCCAAAATTTATGGAATGTAGCAAAATCAATGCTCAGAGAAAAATTTATAGCAGCATATAACTATATTAAACAGAGAATAAAAACATAAAACTCAAAAACCTAAAAATAATCTGACTTTATAGCTTATGGAGCTGGACAAATAGAAAAATAAACCCAAAACTAGAACAAGGAAAGAAATAATAAATATTAGTGCATTAAAAAAATAGAAAAACAGAGAAAAATCAATGAAACCAAAAGCGGTTCATATGAAAAGAACAAAACTGACAAATCTTTAGCTATAATGACAAAGGAAAAAAAAACACTTGCAAAAGTAACTAAAATCAGAAGGGAAACATGACATTACTACTCCTTACTGAGAAAAATAAAAGGATTTTAAGAGATACTATGAACAATAGTACACAAGACAAATGGCCAAATTTCGAGAAGCATAAAAATTACCAAAATGACTCCAGAAAATCTTAACAAACTAGTAACAAGATACACACAATTAATAATTAAATATTTCTCAAAAAAAACTACCAAATCAGATAGTTTAACTGGTAAGCTCTACCAAACATGTAAGGAAAAATTAACACCAATCCTTTCCAAAAAAATTAAGAACACTTCTCACTCATTCTATAAGCCCAGAATTACCCTTCTACAAAAGCCAGACAAAAATTTAAAAGAAAACTACAGACCAATATCCTTATGAATATGGATGTAAATATACCAATACAAATAAATTCAATCAATCAGCATAGCTAAAGAATTATATAACGTAAAATAATGACATTTATCCCAGAAATATAAGAGTAGTTCAACAAATGAAAATCAATTAATATAATACACTACATTAAAAGGAAAGAAAAAAAAAATCACATCATATCAACTGATACAGAAAAAGCTTCTGATAAAATTGAACATCCTTTCATAACAAAATCTCATAAAACTAGAAACACAACGAAACTTTCTCAACATGATTAAAGGCATTCATGAAAAACCCACACCTAACATATTCAATAGTGAAAGACTAAATTTTTCCCATAAATCAGGAACAAAACAAGAATGCATGCTTTCACCATTGCTATTCAATAATGTACTGGAAGTTCTAGCCAGAGTAATTACACAAAATATTGAAACAAAAGGCAACAGAACAGGAAAGAAATAAAACTATCTTTCACGGACGACATGATCATATATATATATATATAAAATCTCAGAGAATCCACAAAGAACTGCTAAAGCTAACAATAAATTCAGCAGAGTTGCAGAGTAAAATATCAATACACAAAAATCAATTGGTATTTTTTCATATGCCGAAGGAACAATCCAAAAAGGAAATTTAAAAAACTATTTAAAATAGCATCCAAAAGAATAAAATACAGGTGACCCTTGAACAACACAGATAAACTGTGTGAGTCCACTTACACATGGATTTTAAAAATCTGTGTTTAAGTGGACCTACATTTAACTGATTAGTTCAAATCAGCCTCTATCATATGATTCAATGCCCCAACCCTCTCATCACATGTTGGGTTTTTCTTGTGTGGCCTACCCCCATCCTGAGTCACCTCATCAGCATAAACTATAGGAGCCCACCATGAACAAAAACAAAAACACTCTTATCAACAGGGAAATTCCAAATTTGTAGAGTCTCCCACATGGGAACTGGAGACAAAAGCTGCTAAATTCCTTATTATATTATACAACGCAAGACAATGATTAAAACATGTTACTGGCAGAAGAACAGACTCAGATCAACAGAACAAAACAGAGAGCTAAGAAGTAGACCCGCACAAAAATATTCAACTGATTCTGACAAAGGAGCAAAGGCAATTCAGTGCAGGAAAGTCCTTTCAATAAACAGTGCTGGAACTTAGACAAAATCATAGTTGACCCTTGAACAACATGGGTTTGAACTAAAGGGGTCATACAGATTCTATTTTAAAAAACTGTAAATGTAGTTTCTCTTCCTTATGATTTTCTTAACACTTTTCTCTAGGCTTACTTTATTTTAAGGGCACACTTTATAGTCTTAGCAATGTTGACATTACTCTAGCACATCCTCATTTTGTAATACCTCAGTGCTTTTCCCTATGCCTAAAATGCTCACCTTCTCTTTTCCTTGGCCAATTGGTCAACTTTCTATTTATTCTTTGAAATTCAACTCAGATGTTACTTCCTCTTGGAAACCTTCTGAACACACACACACAAAGTTAAACCTCCCTTCTAGGTTATTTTAGGACCACATGCATACTAATAATAGCATATACGATATTACTTATAAAACTATTATGATAATCCATATATATCTGCCTATCATACCACACTTTGAATTAGCAAGGACAAGATAGCCTTATCCATATCAGAATCGTCAGCATTTAACAGTACACCTGGGACATACTAGAAGCTCAATAAATGATTACTGAATTGAACCTCATTAGTAGGGCAAAAAATATGAATTAAAAATTTAGTTTCCTCATCTCATTCTATCCCTTAACTGTAAAATAAATGAGTTGGATTAAATCCCTTCTCTGCCTTTAAGTTCTGTATTCTGTATCAGGGCACAGCTGAAAGTTTCAATATCAGTTTCAGATTTTAATTTACCTATAATATGACGGTCTCAACTTTCTGTGAGCTGTTTCTCCACTATTACATTTATGATAGCATCACATTTTCAGTTACTTGCATCTTGCTATTATGACACGCAGTACCTTAGAAACTTACTTTGTAAGAAAGTTATGTCACAATGTGTATGGGAAAAAAAACTGAGCAGTATTAAATAGTATCTTTAGTTTAAGCATTACTTATTTTGAATGAAATGGCACCCATTTCAACAAGAATATATTGTGTCCTTACTTAGTGCAAGAAACCTAAGAGTGATGAAAAAGATAATGAAGTATCAACTATATTCAAGACACGTAGTAGGAACTGAGATTAAAAGCAACTAAATAAACAAGTGTAAGATGAGAAAAGACCACAGAGAGTCAGTAACAAAGGGAGTTTAGATTTAACATTATGAGGAATAGGAAAGTAACAAGTCAAACTGGCAATTTAGAACAATTTGGGCAGAATAAATGGAAGCAACAGTATTAGTCTTGACTAACTTCTAAAAGTCAGGAGGTGAGACTTTTCTCCCCACCAGTCAATTAATAACAGTATTTTGCCAAGTGTACCCTCTAAGTTCATTTTCAAAATTGCCCACCACTCTAGATTTCTTCTCTGCCACAACAGCCCAAGCCACTATGATTGCTCACTGGAATGGTAGCTTCTAGCATTGTCTAGCTCTCTTCTAATTAAGTCTTTACATTGAGCATTTAAAAAATATAAACCAAATTATGTCCCTTTCCAGATTAAAATCCTCGAACATCTTCCCTTCAATATTTAGGATAGAGATCCAAATCCTTTGAGTTCCATGAAAGTTCTATACTAGTAGCCTCCTCTCCAGCCACTCCTCCCTGTGTCAGTACTCAAGTTATACTAACTTTCTTATAATTTCTCACTCCATCATCTCGAGGCTTTTCCAAGCCATTCACTAAAATACATAACATTCTTCCAATGACATATACAATTTTTACCTACTGTACCACTGGGCCAACTTAGTTAAACATCATTTCCTGAAAAAGCCTTACTTATCATTCACACCAGACCAGGTTTTCCAATGATATACTTTCACACTAGGTAATTCTCCTCTATAACACTTTTCCCACTTTAAAGAGATAATTAATGAGTTAGCCAAATAGTTCAACTCTTATCTGCTTTATCAGAACATAAATACCATTAAATGGAACTGCTGCTGTCTTGATCACTATATCCTCAGTGTCTTGCCTAATAGTATTAATAATTGCTCAAATATGTTGAAAGCACTGATCGGTACTTTCCACTGGGGGCTAAAGGAAAACTGGCACTAGAACTGACAACAAAGAGAAAATTTCCTAAAACGTTTACATAGATGTATATTTCATTTAAGCAATTAATTTCTGAATCTTTACAATTATGTGCAGTGTTCTAATTCAGGGGATAGCAAACTTTATCTTAAAGGTCAAATACCAAATAATCAAATAGCAAATATTTTACGTTTGTGGACAATACAGTCTGTTGCAACTACTCAATCCTGCCAGAGTAACATAAAAGCATGTACATTAAAGGGCATAGCAGTGTTGCAATAAAACTTTATTTACTAAAACAGGTGGGCACCTGCCAACTCCTGTTAATCCCAAAGAAACAGGAGACAGAAATTAAACAAATGCAAATTTTTTAAAATCTTTTAATTTTAAACTCATAAAGAAGCTTTTCTTGAAATACCATACAAACCTCCACAAACTTTGAACTCAAAATAAGTTGGCTTATATTGTTAATTAGCAGCACATATGGAACTATTCTTTAGTGGTCAGATTTAAGTATGTCCTCTCTCTTAATGTGGATCATGAGTTCTGCAGAGGTAGCAATTGTTTCTCTTCAATGCATTTCTCATTAACCAGAACAGCAGTAGCACACAGTGGGAATTAACAAATAAAGGCCCCATCGAAGATGTCTACATCTTGATTCCTAGAACCTGTGAATACATTAGGTTACATGGCAAAGAGGAATTAAGGTTATGGAGAGAATTAAGGTTGCTAATCAGCTCATCTCAAAATAGGAATAGTATACTGGATTATCCAGATAGACCCAATGTACTCACAAGGGCCCTTATGTGGAAGAGGGAGACAGAAGGTCAGAGTAATATCATGTGAGACTCAACCCATCATTGGTGGCTCCGAAAATGGAAGGAAACTTTAAGACAAAGCAATGCGGGCAGCCTCTAGAAGCTGGGAAGGGCAAGGAGCCAGAATCTTCTCTAGAGCATCAGGAAGGAACACAGACTTGCCTACCTGCTTTTTAGTGCAGTGAGATCCATTTTGAACTGAGTGCTAAAATAGTAAGATTGTGTTATTTTAAGCTACTAAGTTTGTGGTAATTTGTTACAGCAGCAAGAGAAAACTAATAAATCAACACATTTATATACGAGGTCGGACAATTTATTTCATGCATTCATCCTAGAAAACATGCTACATACCTCATTGCTGAATATCACTAAAGTCACTTCTAAGAACTCCCCTTGGAAAGCTGTGCACCAACACCAGCACCTAGTCCACCCTTCAAAGCAATATTGGAACTCTTTTTCTGGAATGGCCATCAGAGCTGTTGTCATACCCAAAAATGTGACAATTAAGTTTGGCAACTTGCCACCATGTGCTTACACTGGTGGCACTGTTACGACACCTCAATAAGTTATTCGTATAGCTGTTTGTATGAAAACAGCTTTATATACCACTGACCAAAGTCTGAAACTTTATTCTAAACTAAAACAATAGAATTTAAACATAAATAACCAGGAACATAATACTGATGCCAGTTCTATTGTAAAACCTGGTGGAGGAGTGGCATAAACATCAGAAAAAATGAGAATTTTATAAAGTAAATAACTTCATATATAATTCACATCACTGGCATTTTATTTATCTAGCTTCCTAATTTCACTTCAAAAAGTCAAGAGGTTCTACCCTTGGGATAGGAAGGAAGATGGTAAGACACAGTACAGTTCTTACCTTTGAAAGCACTTCAGTGTATGTGGACAGTAGTACACTACAAGCCAAAATAAAGTGCTATAACTTGAAGAAAGCAATACAGTTAGAAGCAGAGAGGAAGAACTGATTGATTCTAATTGAAAGGAACTATTTACTTAATACCTACCTACACACACTAAATCAGTGTTAGTGCAAGAAAGAAAGAAAGAAAAGAAAAGAGGCAGTCTTCACTTAATTATTTAACAGGAAGAAAAGCAGAAAACCAAGTTGTGTCTGGGAGGTACTATGGGTCTCGTCGTGGAATGGTTAACCTTCAGGGAGAGGGGAGAGAAACGTCTGACTATAGCCTTAGAGAATGAATAAACTTGACAGGCAGAGGAATCATGGCAAGAGGGCACACTAGGCTAAACAACAACACAGGCAAAAGGTACAGAATGGTAGCACTAAGAGAAATGTAAATAACGTTAAATGGTCTTTGCACAGGGATGCAGGTAAGTGAAGCAGTATGATAAAGGGCCCCTGAACACAGAAACAGATTTAAAGCAGCAGGAGCATAATTTCACTAGAGTTTAATGAAAACAGATAGTGGTATGAAAGACTGTTAAACAGCATGAAAAACAGGCAGAATAGAAACAAGTTGCCCCCATCTCTGAGAAAATACAAGGTCTGACAATTAAGTTCACGAACTCATCCTAGAAAAAGTGCTACATACCTCATTGCTTATTATCACTATGGTCACCTTCCAAGTACTCCCCTTGGGAAGCTACGCACTGACACTAGCACCTAGTCCACCTTCAAGGCAATTCTGGAACTCTTTCTGGTATGGCCCTCAGAGTTGCTGTCATACAACCCTTGATGTTTCTCAATGTCATCAAAATGTCTTCCATTCACTATTTTCTTTATCTTCAGGTAAAGAAAAAAGTCACTGCGGACCAAATAAGGTGAGCAGGGAGGGTGTTCTAATACAGTTATTTCTGTACTGGCTATAACTCCCTCACAGACAGTTCCGTGTGAGCTGGTACATTGTTATGATGCAAAAACCACATGTTGTTGATGAAAAGTTCAGGTCGTTTTCGTCTGACTTTTTCACACAGCCTTTTCAGCACTTCCAAATAGTAAACTTGGTTAACTGTCCAGTTGGTACAAATTCATAATGAACAATTCCTGATATCTAAAAAGGTTAGCAACATCATTTCGACTCTTGATTTGAACAAAGAGAACTTTTTTGGTCATGGACAACTGGCTGACTTCCGTTGTATACTTTGATGCTTTGTTTCAGGGTCATATTGGTACACTCATGTTTCATCTCCAGTGATAACACAGCCCAAAACATCATCCTGTCTCTCCAAAAGGTCTTGGCAAACTTTGAGTCTCCTTTGCTTTTGTTCATTGGTGAGCTCCTTTGGCTGGGAATTGAACCCAGGTCATGGCGTTGAGAGCGCCGAAGCCTAGCCACTACACCACCAGGGAACTCCCTTTGGCACCATTTTTGCACACACCTTTCTCATACCAAGATTTTCACTTAAGATGTTCCTAACTGCTTCTCTATTGATGTTTACTTTGTCTGCTATGCTTCTCACAGTCAGCCAACAATTTTGAGGCACAATTCTACAAAATTTTGCAATGTTTTCATCAGTTCTACTTGTTAGTGGTCACCCCAACCTCTCTTCATCAGTGATGCTTTCTCTCCCATCAGAAAAACTTTTAACCCATTTGTACACTGCCATTTTCTTCATGGCATTATCCCCATAAACTTGGACTAACATGTTCCTGATTTTACTTCCACTCTTGCCAAGTTTAACAAGAAATGTAATGTTTGTTCATTGCTATAATTCAAGCTCCAACATTCTCATGACAGCACATAAAAACACACAACAACAATAATGAATGCCACTCATCAAGACACTGCCACACGTGGACACGAACACGGCTATGAGACACAGATATACTAAGGTTATAAAATCTTACTGAGTTGTTTGTACAGTTCTGTCAACATAAGCACATAGTGGCAAGTTTGCAAACTCATTCGTCAGACCTCATGTAATATGACTATATTTTAAAATGATTACTGCATCCCTGGTCTTTTTCTTAAAGTAAAATAACCCAGGCTACATTGCATTACAGTAAGACAAATAACACAAAATTAGACAATAATTTTAAAATTCCCCAGATTTTCTCTAAAATTAAAAATAACATTGAGGGAAATACAAGCCAGGTTTGACAATCCTTTGCTACATTTTTGGACTACAGAATATTCCATAATTCAGTACAAATAACCTAGGGAACTCACATTCCCACATACTCATAAACTACTGTGAAAACACTACTACATTCAATACACATTTAAGTCTCAATAAAGTCTACCAGTATCAGTCGCCAAGATAAAAACCCAAATCTAGCCAGTTGTTCCCTTAATAAAAACTAGGTAAAGAAATGTGTAATAAAAATGTGTTAGCATCACGAGAAATAACTACTTACTGGTGTGTCAAAAGCATTCAAGCAAGAGTCTGAATCTCCACTTTAAAGTGAAAAACATTTTATTCAAATGATTAGGAAGTTAAACTAGCCTACTATGTTAAGATTAAGTGAAAGATGATAAAACACAGAAAAATAAAGGTAGATACTTTGAGGGATCACACTGGTTCCACTTCTTCATGTTTCTTATTAAAATCATTCCAAAAACAAAAACATTCCATCTGATGATTTAAAGTTATCCATTCCCAATATTTTAGTGTTAGGAAATCACTCATGATGACATTACAATTCAAGATCTCTTCAATAAGAGCTCTTCTACTGGTTACAGCACTGCAGCAAAGAGGATTCTAAGTATGGCTCACTGTGCTCATAAGAGGGAAAAATGTTTTTGCCTAAAATTGTGCATGTACAATATTATTCTAACAATATTCACCAGAAAAAAAGTTATTTTTTCATCTTCAAAAAAGTTAAATACCAATGATTAAAAGTTTATTGAGTTAAAAATGCTCAGGTATGCTGAGAAAGGTTAAAAATCAAGATACTAGACTGAAGAGTATAATAATTAATAAAGTAGTTCCTAATCTATCAATATCAATTTACTCCCCTGAAATTCATCCAAATCTGAAATAGGAATCAGTAACTGGTCCATTGCTACTTCAAAAGATTATTATAAAAATATAAAAAGTGAAGAAAAAAAAAAGATAGTGTAATGCAGTGAACAAAGATAACTTTGAATTAGTACCTATGTCAAAAGTCCTCAAGACAAACCACAGGTTAGATGATTCAGGAGGAGGAATCACTGGACTCAGCATACAGTCATATTCATAGCTTTGCTCCAGCAAAAGAGCGCAAAACAAAATAAGCAAAGTAAAAGGTACATGGAGCAGAGCTAAAAAAACCAGGTGCAAGCATCCAAGAGTTTTCTCCCAATGGAGTCACACAGGTCATGTTTAATTCCTCCAGCGACAATCTGTGACAACGCATGGAAAGCATTGTTTATTAAAGGCATTCCTAAGAAATTTGGTGGTTTTAATAGGGGGCTGATTACATGGGCACTTCTACCTAGCACAGACCAGAACCCCAGAATCCCAGAAGAAAAGCACATGCTCAGTATAAACCATTGTTTGAATAAACACTTTAAGCACAGTAAGCTACTCTTATCACTTAGGTAAAGTTTCATATCACTGTAGGGGAATTGTTCACCAGAAAGGACTTGCCTTACTAAGGATAGACAATCTCAGGTCTGTTATGGTTAAGTCTTTTCTGCACAGTACTCTAGGTATGTCATGGAAGAATATTAGGGTAAATTATTATGTCTCATACCAACTTCAGATAGATTAAAGTCTTAAATGTAAAATAATTAAACAATCAGAAGATAATAAAATAATAATAAATAGCTAACATATACTGAGCTCTTGCTATATCCCTGGCATTAAATAGTAAATCAATTTTAACAACATTTAAAAGGATAATACATCACAATCAAGTGAATTCATTCCAATGAAAAAGTGGTTTAATATTTGAAAATCAAGAAATGCAATCTACCACACTGACAGAAAATATGTAACAGAAAAATAGTAGCAATAATAATATTAATAATAATAATAATAATCTGATTTCAATAGATGTACAGAAAGCATTTGGTAAAAATTAACATTCGTTCAGATAAAAAATTCAGCAAATCAAATATAAAAGAGAATTCCTTAATCTGCTGAAAGATACCTACTTCCTGGCCCCACACAGAGAAACTTTGATGGTGAACTACTAAAACTTCCCTGAAATTCGATCGTCATTTCAATTTAATATTATGTTAGAAGTCCTAACCAGGGAACCAGGGCAATAAAGGGCAGGGGGGTGGGGGTGGGGGGGCTTTGCTAATGGTATGCTTGTATAGTATATGTAGAAATTCCAAAAACATCTACTGGCAAATTATTAGACTAATAAGTAAATTTACCAAGGTCATTGGAAAAACAAGTCAAAATACAAAAACTGTATATACAACAAAAAATTAAAGAATAAAATTTAAAAGTGGTACCATTTATAACAAATACCTAAAATAAATACATATAAAATTTTACAAAAAAGTACTAATTATCAGCAAGAAATATTTCTAAAGTCTCAATAGAGGAACATAACTTATTCATGAATTAGAAGACTCATTATAGTAACTATGTAAAATTTTCCCCATTGTTCAATAAATTCAATGCAATCAATTCCAAAAATCCCTGCAGGATTTTTGTCGGAACTGACAAGTTCATTCCAATATTTAAATAAACTGATAAAGGTGAGCTGAGGAAACCTTGGAGAAATTTTATTTTAAACCTACAGTATATAAAACAGTATAGCACTGAAACAAGGATAAACAAAGAGACCAATGAACTAAACGAGTCAAGAAATATATATAGTCACTGATTTATGAGAAAAATAACCCTGTAGTAGGGTAGCGTGGAAAGATGACTATCAAAACAGAAAAAATTTAATCTTGACCTCACCCTCACACCATGCACAGAAATAATTTCCAGACGGCTTTGTAGCTCTAAATGTGAAAAGTTAAAAAACAAGTCTTACAGAAGAAAATATTGGAACATATCTTCATGACTTTAGAATAAACAAAAATTTCGCACAGTTCAAAAAAGTGCTAACAATAAAGAATAAAATGGTAAACTGGACTACATTAAAATTATTAACTTCTTCAACAAAAAACATTAAGAGGTTTAAAAAGCAAACCTTAAAAAAAATAAAAAAATAAAAAAAATAAAAAGCAAACCTTCTAACACACACACAGGCATACCTCATACCCCACACACACACACAGGCATACCTCAACCCCTCCCCCAAACACACGTATACCTCACTTTATTGCGCTTTACAGATGTTGCATTTTTTATAAATTGAAGGCAAGACCCCCAACCAGCAAACAAATTATTACTTGCTTTATTGCAGTGATCTAGAATCTAACCTGCAATATCTCCAAGGAATGCCTGTTTATAAAAGTCTTATAGTCAAAATATATGAAAGATTTTTACCATCAATAAGAATAAGAAACACAGCCCAATAGAAGGCAGGTTACAAAAGACAAACATAGGTGTTCAATGTGTAGTTACCACAAAACACTAGCCTAAAATCTCAATGCAATACTACACTGTTCACCCGCCACCATCCTCAGAATATAAAAAATGCAACACAGCAGACAACAGCAAGTGTTGACTAGGAAGTGGAATTTCTGGGATGCTCCTTTACTAACAGTGAGTGCAAACTAGTACAACCACTGTGGAAAACGGACAGCATGTTCATCAGCGGTGTCCAACCTTTTGGCTCCCCTGGGCCACAGTGGAAGAACTGTCTTGGGCCGCACATGAAATACACTTTTAAAAAGTTCACAAAAAATCTCATAATGTTTTAAGAATTTGTGTTGGGCTGCATTCAAAGCTGTCCTGGGCCGTAGGTTGGATATGCCTCATGTAAATCTCTATATAACTATACTCTATCATCCAGGTATTCCCTCAACAGAAATGCATAAACGTTCACCAAAAATCATGTAGTAAAATCTTCACAGCAGTAGCAGGAGCCAAAAACTGGAAACAACCTAAATGCCCATCAATAGCAGGATAAAATAAGTTGTAATACATTCACACAAGGACTGTTATATAACAAAAATATGAACAAACTAAACCACCAAATACCTAATGATTCAAAGAAGCCAGACACGAAATAGACATGTTTATCATTTTACTCATATGGAATTCAAGAGTAGGCAAAATCAATCTATAGTGACATAAACCAGAATAGTGGTTATGCCTCTGGTAGGAATTGACAGAATGACTGAAAAGCACAGAAAATATGTGGATGGTTATTAAGTATATACACATTTTCAAAATTCCTTGTACTATATGCAAAAGATTTAAGCATTTTATTCTATGTAAATTACATTCCAACAAAACTGTAAAAATAAAAAATAGCCTAGATGCGAGACCAATGCTATGCAAAGAAGTCAGTGGACAAAGTGTTGTTAAGGTTCATGACAAGAAGTTTATACTACTATGTATATCATCAATACACTGCTTTCTTCAAACAGAAAGTCTTGCTATGAGAACAGTGTCAACTGAACTAAACAGTGGGTTGAACTAAACTATGTTAGAAGTGATAGAATTGACTTACAGTCCAGCGAAAGCTTCTTATCTTGATCTGGACTGGAATGTTTTGTTTCTATGGTATTGTGTTGTGTTGTGTTTTGTGGGAGGTGGTCACGGAGGGACATAGGGTCAGAAATGGCCTTGGTGAGAGGTGATAAAAAGAGACCAAGAAAAATGAGAACACATTTATGTTCTTTTAGGGTTAAGTTAAAGATACTTCTTTAAACTACTTTAGGGCTCCCTGGTGGTGTAGTGGCTAGGGTTCGGTGCTCTCAACACCGTGGCCTGAGTTTGATTCCCAGTCAGGGAAACACCCAAACAAAAAGACTAAAAAAACTATTTCAGAAAAAAGTGAAAGAACAGAAAAATAATAATATGGCAGGATGAACTCCAAGTATATCAATAAATGCAAACGTAAGGGAACGAAACTCACTGGTTAAAAGAAGACAGATTGTATTTTTTAAAATAATACCTATTTCCTATGTATCAAAAGTTTGACAATGAAAGGACAGAAAAAAAAAATGGTTAAAATATACTAATACCAGAAAAAAAAGAGTGTCATGAGGGATAGAGATCACTCACCAAATTATGACTTTAAGTTCAATTCCTCAAGAAAACAATTCTAAACAGGTACACACCTAACTAAATAAACTTAAAATACAAAAAGCAAAACACAGATAGAATTTCATAGCAAAAAATAGTAAATCCACTATCAGTATATATTAACACACTCTAACTTTGCAATGAATTCTCCATCCTTTCTCCGAGTGTCTACCTCTAGATCAGATGATCTAAGATCTTAAAGACTAATGGTCAATCCAGGTATACTCTGAACTCTTAAGAGGTTATCTTGTCATTAAGGTACAGGAAGGTTGAACCGAAGATGGTGAACCTTCCAATAATCGTCAGATAAAGTGGCTTATTGCTGCCATCTGCTGGACAAAAATGTTCATTTCTACTTTAATCACATTCGCTTTAAAAAGTCCTAGTAATAAGAAAGTATATAAAGCCCTAAACTTTTAACTTCTTAACTTCCTTTATCTAATGGAATAGAGAGGCTCTCTCTAAATTAAATGTGTGCCTTCTTTATGTTTGTGCGAGTTAACAAGCCTCTGGTAACAATGTTTATTTTTTCCAAGTCACAGATTTATATGAATGTAGAAAACTAATAATACACTGCCTGAAATCCACTTGCAATTTAATATATTCACAGATTACCAATTTTCCCATACATCTTACTGGAAAATCTTATTTTATACACTGAGTAAGTACAATGAGTCATTTCATACCAACTTCAATTTACTTATATGGCACATCATACACATTACTTGCAGTGTTCCTTAAAATATGTATACATAAATGCATGGCAGGTCTTCCAGTGATCACCCATATGTGGTTCCCTTGCCTTCCAGGCACACAGGAAAATTACACTTCCTGCTTCCTGCCTGTTTAGTACATAAATTAGTTTAGGTCAATAGGTTGAGTGCCATGTGCCATCTGCAGGCTAAAGCAAGTAATTGCATGTGTGAGACCTGGTACTCTTCACCACAGTGACATGGTCTCAAAAGGAGATGGGAAAGCCCCAAGGTTAAAACAGCTTAAAACACTGAAAACAGCTGCCTTGGACAGAGCAGGAGTGTTCAATCTTTTGGCTTCCCCAGGCCACACTGGAAGAAGTACTGTCTTGGGACACACATAAAATACATTAACAATTGTTGATGAGCTTAAAAAAAAAGGTCACAAAAGTATCTTATAATGTTTTAAGCAAGTTTACGAATTTGTGTTGGGCCGCATTCAAAGTCATCCTAGGCCACATGCAGACCACAGGTTGGACAATCTTTCCCTAAAGAGTTGTCCACACCTACAACAAACTTTGTAAAAATAAAAACTAAATGTTTATTGTGTTAAGCCCCTGAAAATTGGCATTTAAAAGTTACTTCAGCATAGCCTAGTCCAGGGTTTCTCAACAGAAATAATGGCATCTTGGGCTGGATACTTCTTTGCTGTGGGTGCATTGTAGGACATTAAGTAGCAATCCTGGTGTCTGATCACTATTAGCCAAGTAGCACTATTCAATGTGACAACCAAAAATGTCTCTTGACATTGTCCTTGCCCCACTTTGAGAAACACTAGCCTAGCTTAACCTGAATACAGTGTATCTGTGTGTATATGAAAGCTGTCCAGAAAAAATCCAGCCATAAATGTCACTTTTTCAGATTATATGGGTGGATACTTTCTGGACAGCCCCAGTTATTACAAATGAGAATGAGAGTGTATTTAACTCAAGTGTCATGTGATATCAATATATGCTTTATCATGTATTAAGATCAGATGTTTTGTAGGCCCTTAACAGATATGAATTTTCACATCTCAAATTAGGAGTGCTAATTCAGCAAACATAATCCAATCAATATTGCAAGTTTTCATGGTTAGGTTAAATAAACTTTTCTAAAAGGGTATAGAAATCCATACATACTATGCTGTTCATCTCGGAGGACTCATAGCTCCCAACTGGGTGGACGTTTCCAATGGGCTCCAAGCCTTCTTCATCCCACATGTATGTTCCATCAGAGCTATCAGATGGGGAGAGTTCAAATGACGAACCAGCTCTGTAGTCTGTATCTGGTGAAATCAAGTTATTCCCAGTAGTATGCTTTGTACATTCACTCCTGTCTTCAATTGTTTTTTTAAAAAGGGGGAAAATAAACAGTTAATTAATAAAAATATAATTATTTCTCAGGTTCTAAAATATGATTTACATTTTATAAACATTACGAAATAATAATTTGATACATTATAGCAAAAAAGTTAGCAAAAAAGCATTAATAACTACAGTATTTTCTAATTCCTAAACAAAAAAACAATCAATAGGTAAAAATCTTAAATACACCCTACAGAACTGTTTACCCACAGACATAAAGAAAACTCACTGAGCCACCTTTCACTTTTGCAACATTTCTAGAAACATTAATAAAGTCTAATATTCTTTTAATAGTTCCTAAGATATTTCCATTTAAGCACTGGCCAGGAAACTCCTTATTCTGTGCATACTACTTAACCTCAAAGTTACCTCCTTATAAGGAAAGAAGTTGTTCAGGCAGTCACTCCTGACCAGAAGACGCTCAGGAAGTCAAAGGTTTATGCTATACGTATCTCTAGGCATGGCCTAGTCCCCTTACCAGATGCTTCTACCCAGTGCCTTCAGCATATTCTTTTTTGCAGGCGATGTGGATAAAGTTTCTCCGGCAGTTAATGCCAGACTAACCAGAGGAAATGTTTAGCATGTGCCATCTCACTTTCCTCAATGAAAAATAAATAAATAAAGCTCCTCTGAAATTATTAACTAGAAAGACTGCTAAACAAGAAATCTAAGTCTTCCTTTATAAAAATGAAAATTTCCTCAAATAAAAAAACATTCATTCAATTAGACATGACCTATATTAGTTCATTTATCTTTTGATACAGACTAACTCTTAACAAATAACAATGATCTACCACCCTAAGAGAAGAGATGGTTTTAAATGACATGCCATTGGTTGGGTGAAGTGAAAAAAACATTTTTTTGAAGCAAACAGAAATAGGCTGTGAATGACAGTCAAAGAAGAACAAAGGTGAAATACCTTAGGAGAAAAATTTTTATTGAAGTTGTTTTAGATAAAGTGAAAAAGAGGACAGGAAGTAAAAGTCACAAGGAAGATAAATGTTACCCCACTCCAATTTTATCTAGATCCATCCCTCCATGATACTGATAATATCTTGGAATTTTTCAGAAGTAGCCCTAAATGTAAATGCAATTGTATTAAGTAGGAAAAAGCAAACAAAGTTAAGGATATTAATATTTACCAGAGACACTGATATCTATCCATTCATCAGTTTTACTAAAGGGTTTTTCATTTTCCTTGGGGGAATCAAATACATCCTTTGGTGGTATATTTTCATGCTTTTCTTCTTTAAGAGAAATTTCCTCTGGAGTTATTCTGGTTCTGTTGGAGTCTTCTATATCTATAAAATCATCACTAAAGTCTTCACTTAAATCATTTTTATCAGAAGATGACAAAGAAGACAAGGAAATGTCATCCACATCATCACTCAGGTATCTAATTTTAGTATCATGTTTCATGGTCTGGTCACTTTCTGTTCTATAACTATCATTTTCAATTAGTTCTTGGTCCTTTTCAGTAGCTCTGTCCTTAGCCAAAAGTGCAGCATCTTCCTCTACACATGTGCCAGCAGGTGAATTTTTGTTACCATCAACTGTGATAGTCCCAGAAAATGGAGATCGGCTAGATTTCAGCAGAGAGGGATGAACCATTCTGTAACTCAAAGTCGAAGTTACACCTGGGCCATTTGGTAAAGCCAACTTCTTTGCACTAGCAGCATAAGGCCTATTAAATCCATACCCTAAATGTTCATTCCCATTGAGTACTTCTGACTGCCGGGAATTTCTTGTTAACATACTTGATCTCAGAGGCACTCTTATGGGTAGCTGTTGGTTCTGATAAGGCTTAATAAGATCTGCAGCTTTATTGAAGGAATGCGATCTGGTTACAGATGAAGGAGGAAGGAATGAATTCTGAATGGAATGTGAAAAACTCTGTGACCTTACCATTTTTTCACAAGTAAGAGACTTAATATTGTCTAGGGATTGTGCTAATAAGCTTTCTCCAGAACTGCTTCTCATGGCACAGGAGTTTGCTCTAGGCCTTTGTATGCTACTAGCAGCTGATCGATTTCCATAAAATCCATTCAACTGCGATTTTGGAGTACTGACTGAAGAATATGAAGTCCTTCCTAATAATGTAGCTTTGGTGAATTTACCCAAATTAGATGGTCCGGACAAAGACTTTTGTTTTAACTCCTCTGCAGATGACATAAACATAGTGGAAGGCTTTGCTAACTTGGATGTGAATAAAGAATCACTTTTCAAACCTCCCTTTATCCCATTTTTATCAAACATTCCTTGAGTACGTGCATGTTTTTCAGGATCATGTGAACTTTGAGCATCATTAGGCTCTTCAGCACTTTGTGCACTAAGCTGGTATTTACTTGCTGTTCTCCAATTAAATGAATGGGATGATGGACAATCAGAGCCATTTTTGATGTAACTTTTGATGTTGCTATTCTTGGAATTTCCCAATAAATTAATAGGTGTCACATTTGGCATTGGCTGCAGTGTACTTCTTACAGATTTTGTTCCATACTTTGGCAACTTGGAACCCAAAAATGTCTTGATTTGTGTTTTTTCTTCCATGGGCTATATGGTGCATTTGTTCTTAAAATTTGACAGAATCTGAGAAGACAAAAAAAGTAGATTAAACATTCCTAAATAAAGATAATTACATAGATTATATTACAGATTATAAAAATGGATTTTTATATAATTAAATGCAACAAAGCCCAAAGCTACTCATGATTCCTACAGAACTCTTAATAAATACTGAATATGCTAATTAAATGAATAACTTTGTGTTAGAAGAAAATAAAGAACATTTTTATAAAGACTTTATAAACCTGGGCTATGGATCATAATCCATACATAATAAATTTAGACTACCAAAGACTGAATAAAAAAAACAAACCAAAAAACCACTTCTATAGCACAATGTCCAATTTCCAATCAAAATTATATTTTTCATTTTGAGTAATATTATCCCTTTTAAAAATATAAACATGTGACTTGGGATTTTTAAAAAAAATACACAGCTTTTAGAAACTAAAATACATTTTTAAACTTTATTAAAATAATAGAAAGTATGGCCATAGGTAAAGAATAGCACCAAAAAAAGTCTGCTGCTATTAAGGGCTGAGATATCAGCTGTAATTTTTAAGTAACAATCTCAAAAGAATTTCCATCCAGTAATATAAACAGACATTAATTAGAGTTAGAGCTAGTAAGAGAAGTATAATAACTTAGTAAAGTTGTATATAGTCCATTAATCTCAACCTCTCAAATATATTTAAAGATATTATAACATGAAACAACATAAAAAGGTTCAATGCACACACAAGAACATAAAACTAGGAACAACTAGTGTCTTATATTTGAGTAACTGTTTAATAAATTAGGACATCATATGATGAGGTTACAAAGATGAGACAATATTAAAATGTTTATCCTACAAATAATATTAACAGAAATATAATATAGTCATTGATTATGTTCACTGCAATTATATAAAAAATTTATAAAAGCACACACAAAGCAAAATGCAAATACAAGTAACATACATGCTTTGGGGTTGTTAATGTTTTTTAAATTATGTACAATACTGTCTTTAGTTTGTTGGTTTTATTTTTTTTATTAAAAAGAAATGATTCCAAGTCATCCCTGACCTTAAGAATTAGGAAGTTTCTAGAGTACATATATGTTATTAATTATGTCAAAAGTAACACTTAGAAAATCATTCAGACTTACTGGTAAAGATGGTGGGAATTATAGAACTTCCTGCCCCAGTAACTAATAAGAGGAAAAGCATATGTATATATATACACATATATGTATTTGTGTGTGATTTTTTTTTAGCCAAAAACCCATCAGCTGCAGTCAAATAAGAAACTGTTTAAATGAAAAACCTCTAAATGTTAAAAAGATTCTATACAGTATGATCCAGCTCCTAGCATTACACCAACTGGAAGTAGTAATGAGAAAAATAGCTGAGTTTATAAAAATGGAAAATGTTAATGAATATCCTCCAGTTTGGACAGAAAGATCCAATTTGGCATGACCTAGAAAAGTCCATGAAAGTATCTTCATCATCAGAAGGTTTGAAACCTCGGCTGAGGCAGAGTGGCAGCTACCAGACCTGTTGACTTCCAAGATACTATTCTGAGTTGAAGGAAGTGTCTGAAGCCCCTAGAAATACAATACAATACACCTTCAGCAGGATGGAGTGAGCCCAGTACAGGACACTTAACAAAATCTAAGGAGATAGAAGAGCCTGAGACATCGGAAAAGCTCTCCCCTCAACACCACCCTTCCACTAGAGAGAAGCTGATAGAGAGTAACACACACACTCAAAAGGTGTATTCAGGGAGGTGAAATAAAAGGAAACAAGTCACAACTAAGGTGGGTAAGGCTTGCAGAATTCACCCACGTTACAGGGCAAATAAAAGAGTCTTGATCTAGCTACCCAAATCTTTACCTAGCAAGATAAAAAGAAATGGCCACTCAACTGTATAAACAAAGGGGTAAAAAGAAGAGGAGAGATAAATAATGACTATAACATGCAAAACAAAGGAAAAGCCCAGTCTGAAAGAAAACATAAAAAAGAAAATAAGAAAACCCTCAGTGAGTTCTTGGTAACAGAGAACATAATAAAAACATATATTTAATAAAATGAAAACTCAAAAACTCAAAAATGAAAAGACAAAACAGGTAAATTGAAAAGCTATAGACCTAAGAAAAATCAATAAGGAACAATGGATTTGGAAAAAAGCAAAAAAACAAAAGAAACCAAAGACTGAAAGTCAAACTACTCCCAAGAACAAAAATTTTAAGATAATTTGAGTAGTGAGGAGAAAAAAAGGCAAAGATATCAAAGCAATTACAGTAAGTAGGGCAGAGATTGAGCAGAAAAATGAGCATCTCTGAAGCAGAATAACTAAGCAAATAGAAAGAAATAAGCAGAAAGTCATAATAGAAAATATCCCCAGGGAGTTCCCTGATGGTGTACTGGCTTAAGGCTTCGGCGTTGGCGCTGTCAGCGCTGCGGCCTGGGTTCGATTCCCAGTCAGGGAGCTACCCACATACCAAAAAACAAAAAAAAAAAAAAAAAAAGGAAAAAGAAAATATCCCTAAAATAAAGGGGAAAAAATCTACAGAAGAGAAGAAAAAAATAAGTAAAAAAAAACATAGATCCAAGTACATACCTAGGTTAAGTTAATAAAATGTATGAAACAAAGAAATAATACTCCAGGAATATAGGCAGAAAAAATAATCACTTTAAAGAAAAGTTCAAGAATTTGAAATAAGCGAAGAAATTTACTGGATTTCCTTCCAATGAAATGCTGGAGGCTCTACAGGTAATTTAATCTTACAGGAACCAATTGCTATAAGCAGTGTTGAAAAAGATTGTGAAGTCAAATGTAGACTGTATCAAAAAGTATCATTATCAAACAGGAATATACGCCATGAGTAGAAAAAGAGACAGTGGCAATATCCATGCCAGATGACTGCCATCACCATTTTTGATATGGTCTTTAGCATAAAACACACTATCAACCTACAAATACTTTCAAGTTAACCATAAGGAAACTGGTAATGATATTAGACATAAAGTCCATTTTGCAAATAACACACATTAAAGATTCTGACCTCCAGTGAGTCAGTCTGAGTCAGAGAGGCTTCAACACTTCCCTGACAGTCACAAGTAGACCAAGGACAGAACATTCTGTTCCTTCACTTCTCTATGCCTCTATTTTACTGTCTAAAATGAGGGTATTGTATGTTATCTCCCAAGAACATCTTAAGTATTAATAACTTAGAGGCACAAGATAACCCCACAAGAAAGACATACTGTTACTACAAAGTGTCTGAGGTGCTTCTGCTTGAAAAAAATAAAAAGATTAGAGCCTATCAAGAATATTTATTGATTTCTAAATGTGCAAATAATTGCAACATAAATGATATCAAACATCTTGGACCATGGTCTTAAATCTAAGCTAATATGAGGGCTCAAATGTAAAGTTTCCATATCTGCTTATATTATAAATATTGTCAGTTCATTTGTTGATGAGCTACCTTCTGTCTTGAAATATTCATGAAGCTTTCTCCTACATTTCCTTACAACTTTGAAAAGAAATACAACAGACACTATGAGTCTACATAGTTTTAGTAGCTATATTATCTTTGACGCATTTTACCTGATATGTTGACTAATGAATAGGTAAAAAAGATGTATTTATATGCAATGGACTCAGCCATTACAAAGATGAAATATTGACATTTGGGAAAACATGGATGGAGCTTGAGGGTATTACGCTAAGGGAGTAAGTCAGATGGAAAAGAACAAAAACCATCATTTTACTCGTATGTGGAATATAACATAAAAAAGTAACAAGCTAACAAAACAGAACAAAAATAAACTCATAGATTCAGACAACAGAATGACAGTTACCAGAAAGGGAGGGGAATGAGAAAGGGCAATTTGGGTAATGGGGGGTCAAATATATAGTTAACAGAAGAAAACTAGACTTTTGGTGGTAAACACATAATAAAGTATAGAGATACTACTGAATGACAATGTTGTGTATCTGAAATTTATACAGTATTAACCAATGTTACTTCACTAAATTTAATTAAAAATAAATCTCTTCCTAAACAAAAAAAAGTACTCATAATAATTCAAAAAAGTACACACTGACTATAAAATCTAGTGATATAATCTTCTCTGAAACACTTCAATATTGTCTGCAAACTTTAATCCTGAACTTAGAATAATACTTGTTATAGGGCTTGGAAGTGTCTGACATTTTCAGAGCTAGTTCCTGTAAGAATAATTTTTAAAAGGACAATTACAGTATTCGTATTTCATTTTTGAAAGAATTTTCAAAATTACTCAAAAATTCTTTTTAAAAGTAATAAATCAAAGTTGTTTGCTTTTCAAAGGAATCCACAATTGGATGAGAAGAGAAAAGAAGCAGCAAATATTACTGAACACTTACTTACACAATAGGGACCAGGCTTACCACTCTACCTTTGTTTAATTTTCCTAACAATATAAGGTGGTAGATTTTATCCCATTTTAAATAGGGTAATCAAGATTTAGACAGGCTAAAATACTGGTTCAAAATCCTAAGTTCCTAAACCACTGAAGAGAATTCAGTTGCAAGTCTACCTGATTCTAGGGTCCATGCCTTCCTGACAAAGGAATAAAATATTTTGAGAGGCTTACTGACAGCTAGGGTTAAGAGTAAAGGAAGGGACAGGAGAGCTAAGGTTAGAGAAGCATAAAGACTACAAAGAACCTGGGTATTAATTGAAGTTTTGCAGAGACACAGTTAAGAGCTTTTACTTCTTCAAACTTCTTTCTTACCCATAACCTTATCATCTGAGGAACCACCCACTCACATTCCCTTTTTAATCTTCAAATAGCTTTTCAGAAGGTATGAATTGCCTGTATTTTGGGGTTTTACATAGGCATACATTCACCACTGAGTCCAAGAGAAATTAACTGAACAATAATGCTGATGACCCAGAACCAGTCACTTCTTGAAACTTGCTTTCACATTCAGATTAACTACATCTAATTTTTTTAACCTTGTGTTACTCAACCACTTATCTCATTCCCTTCTTAATTATAGCAATTAAATAAGCAAAAATGACACCTTCAGCTGAAAGTAAAGGTTTTAAACAGTACAACTTCATTACAGATTCTTCATGGTTTTAAAGAGAGCACACAAAACTCAACAAAGTCCCATTATTTTATCAAGCTGACCTTTTGTACTCCAGCTCCAACTCTTACTCAGACAAAAAGGGATCAAAGCAACTTGTGAAAATTAGTCTCTAAATGAATTTGTGGCTTAGGAGCATTTAATAATGTTATTAATGTAGATTTAAGGCATATTACTTCCTGAAATTTTAAGTGACAAGGATAATACTAGTAAATAAAGAGAAAGCAAAAATCCTTAACCAAACCACAGAAACTCTCCCTCCAAATTTTACCATTTGGCTCAGGTAAAACTCAAATAACTATGGGGCATGCAACTGACATTAAGGTGCCAAGGGCTATGTAAAGATGGTAGATGCCAAGGTGCTGGAATACTGACCAAGCCTAATACCCCAGAAGTTATGCTGCCTTTTAAAATAGCACACAGCATAACAAATAATCATAGCCATTTTACAAACAGTGGGTGCTTGGGAAAAAAAAAATCGCAGCATGCAACAATTTAGAATTTTGGTTTATTTAGGACCTGCTGGAACAAAGTTCCTAAATTAAATTAAATACACAATGAGAACTGGGTTTTAGGGGTCAAGTGTCAGGGAGAAGAGTGACTGGGTGGGTAACATTAACATGGACTGATAACTACTAGGCTGTAAATTCACCCATGGCATAGACTGGGGTTTGATACGCCAGTATACATTACCCAACCTCAACCCTGTGACAGACACTCAATAAATAGCCCAAAATGAAACATTTTAATAAGATTTATATGTACTGAAAGTACAGTATTAAAAATAAATTTAATAGTAATTTTAACATAATAGAACACAATACACTAATTTAAAAAAAAGAGCTAACTATTGGTTATCTGCAACAACATAGTTGAATCTAGTATGATTCCATTTTAAACAAAAGAATACAGATACCATATTTTGCCATGTATAATGCATACCTATGTATAAGGCACACTCATGTTTTTGGCCGAAACATTTATATAGATATGGAATTAGTACTACCCATGTATAATGTGCATCCTTATTTTTTCCTCACAATTTTGGGCAAAAATGTGTGCATTATACAAGGCAAAATACAGTACTTAAGTATACATAGGAAGGTAAGATTTGCACTTAGGGTGTATACAACTGTAATGAATTTCACTACTACCTAACAACAGAAAGAGCAAGGTTAACCTTCAAAATCCTAACTTTTCTTGAGTCCATCAAAGAGCTGACGTTGTAAGGCAACCAAATAAGCCAAATTCCGAAGGGGGCCAAGACTTTCCAAGGAGTCTCCATGGGTCTCAACCTAGTGTCCTAAGGAATGACATGAGAGCTCCCTCTAAATAGCACAAGCCTGCAGGAGATAAGAGGTTATCCTGGGAACAAGGACAAAGCCCTGCTTATTTCCCTGCATCCTTCTATCCTACAAAGCGAAGCCTTAAAGTGCTGGGGAGGAGACAGTAAATCCTCTTGCCTTTCCTGTATTTCAAACTATCAAATAACTGATGATGAAAGACTTCTCTATAGAAGAAGCACAACTAATAAATGCAGAAAATGATGGAATCACAAAGAAAGAAAATCAGATATATCTAGCATTCCTTTAGCAGGCAACCCAATGAACTAATACACCCAGGTAGCAAACATTAACAATTGCTAAATGCATTAGGTGAAAAAGACATCTTACCCTGAATTAATCTTAAGGTCCTAATATGAAAAAGAAGAAAAACACAGTACTGCACATGAAATACTATCGCCATAAATAAACCGAATCTGAATCTATTTATGCCTCTAGATCTATGAGCTTATATGAAATACGAAGAACAGAAAAACATGATAAACAATATAAGGATATAATCAACAAATCTATAATGTGTAAATTCTTCAAGAGGAAGGATTCAGTTTCTTTCCTCAACAAATAAATGGGGAGGAAATGTTCAAGTTTAAGAGACACATTAACCAAATGTAATGAGTGGGCCTTGTATAGATTCTAATTTAATCAAACCCCCAGTAATAAAGAATTGCTTCTGAGACAATCTTCAGGAAAATTGAACATGGAATGGGAATTGAATCACATTAAGGACTTTACTGTTTTTGTTGGGAGTGATAAGAGTAAAATACTCATACTTTAAGAAGTCTGTTTTACGGTAGAGCTATAAATACCAAAGTCTTAAAACATGAAATTATATGATGGGATTTACTTTGAAACACTCTATTAAAATATCAACACCCCCCCTCAAAAAAAGTGTTAATAGATAAAACGATATAAATAACTGTAAAAAGCTGAGTGAAAACACAATAGGGAGTTCACCATACTGTTCATCATTATGTTTGAAAGAGTCCATATATAATTTTCTTAAAAAAAAGTAAACCGCAAATTAAGGATGCTTCCACAAGAGAAAGAGATACGTAATAAACTGCAACACATTCTACATTATCCTCCTCAACTTAGCATTCATTCTCCCTCTTCCTCCCCTCTCCTCTCTCCCGCTCCCTCTCTCTTCTGCCTATAAAATGCCTAGATCGCTACACTTAACCACTCCCAAAAGGATAAAGGGCTCTTAAATTAGAAGTATCATAAACCATAAATTGCTCTACTCAAGGTCCCAGCAAGAGGAAAAATACCTTCAAAAGTGGTAAAGGGCAACAGTTAAGAGGGTTGTCAAGCTGCCCAAATTAGAAACTTAGGCTCACCCCTTCCTAGGAGTACGACCTAGGACAAATTACTTAGTCTCTCATTAAATCTCAGATTTTTCATATATAATTATGGATAAATAATAGTACCCAATCGTGGTTTTATCTCAGGATGCATTGTTTTCAGATTAAAAGAGTAATGTGATGAAGCCAATCTGGCCCTGCTGTTTTGACAGTTGCCAAGGAAAGTTTTGTGAAAACACTACCAACAAGTAAGTAATACAAACAACAGGCATCCTTGACCTTTACCACACCTGAGCGCCACCCTGATACAAATCTCAGAGATGATGCAAAAATGACTGTGTCTCACATTACTTTGTGGTTTACACAAGTGAGATACTTAATAATTTATTTAAGTACAACAAAATGTTTCCACTAAAATGGCCAGGTCACAATGCAATGCATCCAACCAAGTCATAATGTGATGCATCCATTTTCAATTCCACACCAGCACAGCACAAAGCCTCTCTATAATACCCCTAGCTCCCTTACCATCTAGAAGCTTTAAAAGCACAGTATTTAATACAAGACACTACATTAAATTTCAAAGCTCATATTTAATATTAATCGCAAACATTACTAAACAATGAAATTTAAATAATATGTAAATCAACCTGGTCAAATTAGGGAACAAATTGTTCTGATAACCAAATACTGAGTAAATATTTAGAATAAAATAATATACATGGTGCTAGCCCCATAATGACAGTTCAGGTAAGCTTTCTCTGATGATTCAGAAAACACCCCAAGTTCACAGGATCTTTCTCATAGTTATAATAATGACTGAGCTATTTCACTAAAAAACTGATTAGAGATTTCTAGCTAAAACAATAGTTGGGTTGCAGTCCTTCCTTGTCACAAAAGCTCAGGAAAAGAAGGCACGTTCATCACGTTCCAGATCCTTTGGAGTCGTAGGTGCCCATCAGCAGATAAACCATGTCCCCTATCAAATCCTAAATTGTATAAAATATTATTAGTACAACAATGTCTACATTAACTAATCCTTTGGAAATAGAACTCTTTAAAAAAAAAGTCACCTATATGCTGGGAGTTGGATGCTCCCATCACTTTGAATCAGTAACAGTGGGAGGAAGTTACGTGTCCCTTTGAGAAACAGACTTCACCAAGCAAATCAGAGTCCCAAGACCATGAGACAGCAAATACTGAAGACAGAGATTCCAAATACAGAAGCTCCTCTACTCAATTTCAACTCATACACTTTTATACATATGAAGAAAGTGAACGGGCAAGTGAAGCTATGAATCTCTTTCCCTCAGTAAGTCTGTTTGTATATGCCTGTCAGCATGAGCACGTTACCAAGAGTATGATACTCCTATCTGAAGACAGGTTTTTTCCTTGAGTAAGTTACCTACTTGATGCCCAAGCAAAGCTGCTAAAAAGGACTAGGAAGACCTTCAGTCACCAACTGATTTTTCAAGGGCAATTTTGACTTTACAAGATTTTTAACCTGTGTGCTAACTAGAACCTAACCTCACACAAGATGTCTTATTTTGTACTTATATATGTTTTCTGAATCTCTGGGCAGGGGAAACATAGGTAAGCAACTTAACAGATAAGTGTGTTTTCTATGAAGTCTGGAAGACTAACTCCATCTATAGGAAAGGGGAAAAAAATCTGGGATGAAATTAAAAGGAAAAGAATCCATAGCTAAAACCATGGATTAAGTCACATTCTCTCCTCCAACAAAGCTATTATTATTATCCATAACATCATTTATTTGTTGCCTAAATATTTACTGAGCACTCATTATGTGTCAGCCACTGTACAAAGTACTGGGAATACAGCTGTAACTAAAATAGACATGAATCTTGTATTCATAGAGCTAAAGGTCCAGCGAAGACTAGATAGTAAAATATGCACAGAAATAAAATTAATGTTATCAAAAGGTGGTATCAGGACATACACCAGGAACAAAGTTCAATGAGGGTGGGGGTGGGGGAGGGGAATTTTCAAGGTTTCTATGTACAGTGGATTATCCACTACTTATAAAGGCTCATGACTGATTTGTTGAGGAGTTTTGGGACTCAGAGCTCCCACAACAAAACATTTCTCCCACCAACATATGTTTGCACACAGTTTCTTCTACCTGGAATGCACAACCTGTCATCCTTCATACATTCTCTACAGCATCACACAACTTTTGTAGAATCTCCAAGCTCACCAGGCTAGGTTATGGGCTCATATCTCTTTTCAAGAAGCCAAGAAGTGTTTCTCAGACCATTCCAGGTTTATGTTCTTTTCACTAGAGGCCAGTTCTTTAAGAACACAGCCTATGCCTTCCACTCATTTGTTTTCTCGTTCTGACTCCAGGACATAGCCTGCCACATAACTGATGTTTTATAAATGTAAGCTGAAAGCAAGAATGAATAACATACGCCTTAACAGTGTCTTGTTGATAAATCTGTTAGTTTTACCTTAAATCTAGAATATCAACATGTATGCATACACAAGGTCAGACAATTTCACAAACTCAATCCTAGAAAAAGTGCTACATACCTCATTGCTGAGTATCACTATGGTCACCTTCGAAGTAGTCCCCTTGGGAAGCTATGCACCAAGGCCTGCGCCTAGTCTATCCTTCAAAGCAGCGTTGAAACTCTTTTTCTGGAATGACCATTGGAGCTGTTGTCACCCCCAAAATCTGACAATTAAGGTTGCAAACTTGTCACTATGCGCTTATGTTCGCAGCACTGTAAAAAGTTATGACACCTTACCAAGTTGTTTGTACCGTGCTGACAACTAAGTGCATGGTGGCAAGTTCACAAACATAATTGTCAGATTTGGGGACCACACACCTCTGATGGCCATTCCATAACTACTTTGAAGGACAGACTAGGTGCTAAAGTCAGTGTTTAGCTGGTCAAGGGGAGTAGTTTGAAGGTGACCATAGTGATATTCAGCAATGAGGTATGTAGCACTTTTTCTAGGATGAGTTTGTGAAATTAATTGTTCAACCTCATATATGCAAAGAGCAAATGATAATCAAAAGGCATAAAATATTAACAGCAGGTGAATCTGAATGAAGACTATTCAGATATCCATTGTACTATTCTTATTCTTACAACTTTTCTGAGTATATTACCAAATTAAAAAAAATTTAAGCAGTCAGTCCTAGACCTCTCTTATTTATGCTAAAAAATTTGAATTCTTTTCAACCCACCTGCTATGTATTTGTCCCCATTCAGCCATCCTGTCTTTTCCATTACCCAGAGTAGTGTCACCATTAGGAAGACAAGAAGCATACACAATAATGGCTCTATAAAAAGATGGCATGACAAGAGGTGAGGACTATAACCACAGGATTTTTGCAATATGCAGTCTCACATGAAGTATAATACAATGTTTTATCTCTGCTCTATGGAATATCCTATGTCCTAGGTCCTGATCTATGCTAGACTACTAAATGACAGCTCATCAGTTTCATATTTTCTCTTCTTATGCAATATTTAACAATAAATCTCACTATAGAAGTAGCAAGCTCATGTGACATCTGCCTAAATTAAGTACTCCCATGTTCTCCCATACCTGGGATCTCCTGGGAGGGCCACAATATATTTGAGGTTTTTAAATTCCTAAAAACTATTATAATATGTAGAAAAGATAAGTCAATAAAAGCTATTG
The DNA here is from genome assembly GCA_004026885.1 of Lyroderma lyra. NCBI lineage: Eukaryota > Metazoa > Chordata > Mammalia > Chiroptera > Megadermatidae > Lyroderma > Lyroderma lyra. The sequence continues at coordinate 162,486 of PVJL010001899.1, forward strand.
TTTGAAGTAATAAGTTACTGAAAAATCTGTATTTGTTATGACTACAGTTCTACTAAAAGGTTTTTGGTTTGTTTTTCTGTTTTACAGCAGTACAAGTCTTACTCTGATCCACAGCAAAAGAGATATAACATCTAAGGGTTGCTGATAACTGAAAATGCAAATAATATGTAAAATTTCAAAATTGTATTTACGTCAATAATACAAATAATTACAATTTTATAATATATAATTGATAAAAAGTAAAAAGGTATCTTAGGTTGAGACCTGAGTATCAACCACACCTTAAAATCAAAGTACATTTATCTTTAATCTGTATTAGCAACTGATCAATACAATGCAAGGAACACTTCACTAATAAGGAAAGACATGTCATAATACTCTAGACAGGACTTTGTTCTATATTTTCAACGAAACTTTAAGTAAAATTATATAAGGTAAGACTATTCAATTTAGTAAACCAATTAAAATTAATTGTGACAGTTTTTCAAGCATTACCATTAAACTTGCCAAAGAGAAAGTGATAAAATAAGAATATACAAAAAATACTCCAAAAAAACAAAACTACGAAGTAGAAATGCATCTTTGCCCAAAATGACTATATGGTAACACTATCAAGTGTTAAAATACCAAATGCTTAAAGGATATTTCTTAACTTATAAAATTAACAAATTATAGATGAGTTCCTAGTAGGTACTAATTCTCTTTCAGCACTTAAAAAGGGCAGCACCCAGAGATTCAAATTCAAATATAATGCAACACTCTCAGTTTATCCTTCCTGCCCCTTAGGAGCTAGCTTTTTTTCTGTTTACTGCCTGGTACTGCTATAAGTCTACGTGTGGTTTATGACTACTTCTGTCCTGCACTCATGAGAACTTCCTGACACTTGGCACATTGTCTCTGAGTGCTGCCCAAAGTTATGGCTCTGGACTTATTTAGAATTGCCCAAATGCTGCAAGCCATATCTGGGGAACCATCGGCAGCCTTCCAGCTTGGCCACTGAAATCCTTGACAATAATGAACATGTGCCACTAACCTTCTTCAGCCCTCTCCTGTTATGAATAGGAGAATACAATGTTTCCTATTTAGCTGGGTACTCTATCTACCTCCTTGCTGTCTATTCTCCTACTTCCCTTTAGATCTCCCCAATTCATGGAATACAATGCACATGTCAATTTGCAGTAATTCTCAAATCCATCCTGTCTTCTCCAACACTACCTAATTTCTTAAATCTAGAATCTTACCATCTCTAGCCAGTATTCTAGCATAAGTGTCTTTAATTCCCTACCTTCAGTTTCTTCCCCATCAACCCATCCTTTATACTTTTCCCAGAATTAATATTCAAAACTGTAAATGTGATTATGTCACTCTTCAATTTAAAATCCTTCAGTGACTCTCCAAAGAACAAATGCCACAAAACAGTACTAACAACAGCTGATACTGAGCACTTGTGTGCCAGGTACCTACTAGATTACCTCATTTAAATCTTACAATGCTCCTACAATGTAGATATTTATATTATTTTTATTTTGCAGATTTAAGGAAATTGAAATGGAGAAACCACAGTCTTTTCCTAGACACACAGATAGTAAGCAAGTGCAGCTAAGATTACAAAGGCCTTCAAAATCTGGCTATGATACTCCTTTGCAGCTGCTCTCTCCTACTACTACCTAACAAATTCTGCCTTCCACTCACACCAAACCACCCAAGGACCTGTGACCATATTACCATCTTTCAGGACTCCTTACCAGACCACGCGCTACTCCCTCTGCTCAAAATGCCACTCATCCACCTTGGGAACTCTCTCTGAAGTCTTTTCCCTTTCCTTCTTATCTCCTCCACAGAGGAGCTGCTAGACAGAACAACATAAGCTAAAACAATACATCTCAACTTCAAAATACTACAAAAGACTAGTCAAATAGATATTTCAAGGTAATTTCCAAGTGAGAATCTGGTGTCAGCCTCATAAACCCTAACTTCATCAGAAAGTGAATGAAGATCAACAATAAAACAATAAGAAAAGCTAATATAAATACTTTTAATACTTTTGCAATATATTCACAATAAATAAAATTTAATTATTTTGAAATACATGTTAAATCATTTAGAACAAACTTGTCCAACCCACCGCCCACATGAGTTTCAGGATGACTTTGATGCAGCCCAACACAAATTTGTAAACTTTCTTAAGACATTACAAAAATCACGCATAGACCATTTTTTGTTTTTTTGGTTTCTTTTTTTTTAGCTCATCAGCTATCATTCTATCATTAGGGTTAGTGTATTTTATGTGTGGCCCAAGCTAAATTCTTCATTCAGTGTGGCCCAGGGAAGCCAAAAGAGTGGACACCTCTGATTTAAAATATAAGGGACTCAAGTTTTAAAGTACTTCCTTCTGCAAATCTGAACTTTTTAAAATGTTACAAGCAAAACAAATTCTACCACAAGCATGTCCAAGCTGCAGCCCAGGACAGCTCTGAATGTGGCTCAACACAAATTATTAAACATGAGATCTTTCTGAGACCTTTTTTTAGCTCATCAGCTATCATTAGTGTTAGTGTATTTTACATGTGGCCCAAGACAATTCTTCCAATGTGGCTCAGGGAAGCCAAAGGTTGGACACTGCTGATCTAAAATCTACCATTTGCAAACCAAAATATAAATTCAAGAAACTAAGAGCACTCCTATGAGTGTATCTGGGTTCAGAAAATAATGATTCTATACTAAAGGACTGTGCTCATGAAACATTAGATGATGTAGAGGTACAATGATTATCTTACCACAAATGTAGTACATTAGGCCAGTATCTTCCAGGAACATGCAATAATGGTATCAGGAGTCTCTCCTGGGTATTAAGTTGACAGTTAAACAGCATCTTGTCAAAGTACTACTCTAATGTATTAGCTTACAATTCCCCACACTAAAGCTCTCATTTTTGTCTACTCAGTCTCAAGATCTTCCTGCAGTTAACTGCTCTTAACTGGCATTTGGATGCAAAACACCAAGTGTTACTTACAAACTTTTAATCCCTTTTCTAGCTCATCAAGAAAATGTCTTATAAGATCATTTCTGACACTTATCCCAGCCAGACTTCTGTTTCCAAAAATCTTTTCCTGCTTTTTCCCTCTAATCCTTACAAATCATATTCTTAATCCTTAGGCAAATTTCTTATAAAAAGCACAAATTATTCCCTAGCAATATCATTTAATAAAAATATTTAAGAAATTGACCTTTAATGGATATGAAAGAATTAGTCTATGGTTCAAGCACTATTCTAGGTTGACGGACCTAAAACTATTTGCCTTTGGCATTCCTACATAATATAGGAATTCATTCCCATAGAATATCCAGACCAGTGCTTTTTACAGTGGTCCATTCAGCATATTGAAGACTGAATCAGGAAACTGGGAATGGAGAGGGAACAGCTCCACCATCAGGACTTGACAGTTAATAGAAAATGAGGATTAGGAGAACAGAAGTCAAGATGATTCCTGGGTATGATTTATAATTTGGGTAACTGACTGACTGGCAGCATCATTAATCAAGACAGGAAAATGAGATGAATACTAGGTCTGGAAAAGACCATGCACTTAATTGATGGTCTATGTTTCAGGTTTTCTTTTAGACAGTAAGATGGGCATTCTAAGTAGCAAATCTAAGGACTGTAGTGCTCAAGAAAAAAATAGGCTGCGGAAATGAATACCAAAAGGAGATAATGAAAAACAACATGTGTTCAAGAAAGCCTGGCAGAATGAAGAAACAAGAGAGGTCAGCCTGAAATCCCAGGAAACATGAACATTAAGGGATAGGAGTCAGTAAAGACAGGTGAGACAGAATAGGTAAGAAAGAAAAACAATAAAGAGTGATGTCACAATGACAAAAGAGAGGGTGTTAAGAACATGGGCAGGCATCTGGCTCCCGCTCTCACAGCCACTGCAGTACACTGAGCTCCACAGAGACAGCGCCGGGGCAAGTGCGAGCCAGCCAGGCACTGGTCGACTCTGGGCTCGCTGAGGAAAAATAATTAAATATGGGCAAAGGAGATCCTAAGAAATCAAGAGGGAAACTGCCAGCAGATGCATTCTTTGTGCAAACTTGCCGAGAGGAGCACAGGAAGCAGCACTCAGATGCTTCAGTCAACTTTTCAGAGTTTTCTAAGAAGTGCTCAGAGAGGTGGAAGACCATGTCTGCTATAGAGAAAGGAAAATCTGAAGACATGGCAAAGGTGGACATGGCCGGTTATGAATGAGAAATGAAACTTTATATCCCTCCTAAAAGGGAAGCAAAAAAAAAGTTCAAGGACCCCAATGTACCCAAAAAGCCTCCTTCAGTCTTTTTCTTGTTTTCCTCTCAGTATCGCCCCAAAATCAAAGGAGAGTACCCCAGCCTATCCACTGGTGATGTTGCAAAGAAGCTGGGAGAGATGTGGCATAACACTGCTGCAGACAACAAGCAGCTTTACGAAAAGAAGGCTACTAAGCTGAAGGGAAAATACGAAAAGGGTATTGCTGCATACCAAGTCAAAGGAAAGCCTGATGCAGCAAAAAAGGGAGTTGTCAGGGCTGAAACGATCCAGAAAAACAAGGAAGAGAAGGAAGGTGAAGATGATGATAAGTTGGTTCTAGCGCAGTTTTTTGTTTTTTTTTTTTTTGTCTATTAAGCATTAAACTCTCTAGTGCCCAACTTACTCCTTTTAAAGAAAAAAATTGAAATGTAAGGCCATGCAAGGTTTGTTTTTAAACTGTACAGTGTCTGTTTCTGTATAGTTAACACACTACTGAATGTGTCTTTAGATAGCCCTGGTAGTATTTTCAAAAGCCACTAACCTTGTCTAGTACAGGATGGGGGCTGTAAATTGGCATGGAAATATAAAGTGGGTCCCTGTTGGTGCATAGCACAAATTAGTTACATACAGGGATGGTAGTTTTTTCATCTTCAGTTGTCTCTCATGCAGCTTACATGAAATAATTGTTTTTCTATTAACTGAATACCATTCTGTAACTGCAAAAAAAAAAAAAAAAAAAAGAAAAATTGCAGCTGTTTTGTTGACAATCTGAATGCTTCTAAGTAAATACAATTTTTATTGGTAAACAAAAAAGAACCTGGGCATGATCGCATAAAAGGTTTGGAATGGACTTAATCCATTAGGAACTATGTCCAAAGACAGATATAATTTCAGTAAGTAATGGAAGCAAGAGAAAACACTGTTGAGAGAGGAAATGGCTCAAACAAACAAGGCAAGAAAAGAAAAACTGTGAAGTGTGTTTAGAACAGGAAAAGTGTGAAGTGTATTTAGAAGAGAATGTAGAAGAGTTCTACTGGAATGTAAGGTTCAAGTTAGCAGAAGACAAGAAAGGAAGTCTAGGCCAAGGCTTTGCACTCCAGATTTTGTTCTATTTTGGACTTTATTCTGAGAGCAGGAAAAAAGACAGATAGCTTTTCTTTATTTTTAAGACAACTACTCTGGTGACAGTGTCCATGATGAACTGGAATGACAAGAGACTTAAGGCAGGGCAAGCTACTAAGCAGTCCTAAAATTATCTGAACACAATAATGAGGGCCTGAAAGAGGTTGGCAGTAGCCAAAGTAAGAATTAAAGAATATATGAAAGAGAGATTTTCTTCTCCCAGGTGCTCATATTCCACTATTACTATATCATTTATACTAATCACATTGCATCGTTTCTAGACTGGGACCCTTTCTTATTCAGCCTTTCATCACTAGTACTAACAAATCAGGAACATGGGAAGTGGGCAAAAAGTGTTTGTTGAATTATATATAACAGAACTCAGTAATGATAAGATATAGAAGTGAGACAAAAACACCGCATAGAAACCTAAGTAACTTACAAGTCACTGATACAGAAAACACTGAGGAAGAAGTCAATCAAGTTTAGGGAATGATTTTAAGATATGTTCATGGAGCAGAGTATCTAAGGTCAACATCCAAATAGAAATACCAAAGAGAAAAAAGTGAAACCACAGAGGAAAAAAATATTCAGTATTTAGACATTTGAGATACTTAATGAAATCATCAACAAATTTCATTACTTGCTCATAAGAACAAATATTTAATAAGGACAAATATTTAATAAATTATGAATTTCCTAAGACACTTTGGGGTATGACTCTGTCTTTAAGCATGCTATCTGAATTGCAAATTTGTATATTTTATACAAACTAAATTGATATAAAAGCCCAACCAAATGGGTAAATCAAAACTCGATCAATGTTGAATGATTACAGTAGACTCTCCACTAATTAGAACTGAAGCAACTGGCAAAAACAAAACAAAACAAAACAAAAACAAAAAAAAGAATATACTACATTTACCTGGCATGGGTGCCAGTTAACTGAGAGTCTACTGTAATTGCTTTACTTAATCATTCATTCATCAAAAATGTATTGAGTAACTATAAGTTTGTGCTGGGACAAAGGGGACTACAAATGAAAGCAAAAAGAGTAAAATACAGCAGGTACTACAATGAAATAACTGCAAAATGTTATACAACATTGGTAACAGAGAACAGAGAATACAATGGAGGATAGGTAGAGGAGTCATGCTTAAAAATATGCCTAAAAGCTTTCCTGGAAAAGGAGACCTATTCTGAGCTTTTAAAAAGATGAAATGATTTAACAAGATAGCTAAGAAGCTGAATCGTATTCTGGAAAAAAAGGAACAGTACGTACAAAAGCATAGAGATGTCAGAGAGTTTGTCATCTTCATGGAACCATGACAGAAAATGAAGGCCACAGCTCATGGAGGACCTTCTGTACACTGATAAAGAATTTGGCCATTATCCTGTGGTAAAAAAACATCAGATGTACAATAGAACCTCCTAGGGAGCACTCCAGATCCCTTGAAGCTAGAAGGTAAGTGCAGGCAGGAGGTGGGCAAGAAGCAAAAAAGAGGGTGAACTAACTTCCGTAGACAACAGGAAGCCACAGAAGATTTTTTAAGCAATAACAGAACCCGATCAGATTTGTGTTTTAGAAATCCAAAGTCAGTAACAGGGATTATAGCTACAGGAAGAAAATCTGGAAGAAGACCAATGAAGATTAAGAAACAACTGCAATTATGCTGCAGCACTAAATATTGACTGCTACTTACTCCAACATAAATGAACCACAGAAAGAGGCACATTAAGTGCCATAACTGTAATATGGGCTTTCAATATAAATTTCTGAACTCATCTCAGATATCAACTCAATAATCAGAAGCAATTACTGTAACAGTGTGGTCAGGTACATTAGAAAAAAAGGAAAAAGAGTAGACATAAAATTTTCATCTTAAAAGTGCTTCATTTATACTTTAAAAGTATCTTTAATTTTTTTCTTTTTTTAAAAAATATTTATAGTAAAACTATCATATCAGAGATTACCAAATTAAAATTTATAACCTACACAGGGCAAGCACTATACACAACTGCTGAGAATAATAAATAGGTAAAAGTTACCAGAGAAACACAGGCTGGCCAAAAAAAAAAAAAAAAAAAAAAGGACCATTTGAGTCATTTTTCAATTAACTTTTTAAAAAATGTGTTACCCACATATAAAAACTAGTTTTGAACTAATGAAAATGCAGCAAATTCAGGGGACTGGGTATTCTTTAACACTCTTTCCTCTAGCCACTGTCTTCATTTGAAATAAATAGGTTAATAACATACGTATGATAATGAGAGACCTTGGGAATACAGATTAGGATACAATTAATTTAATTTATTTTTCAAAGAAATGGTTCCTGTAATTTTTTTCTCTCTGGGATCATTCCATTAGCTATAAATACTTTCCATTTATACAAATGTACTAGAAAAGCACCCATCTTAAAAATAAAAAAATAAAAATTATCTGACTCCATCTCCCCTCCAGGTATCACTCTTGTTTGTTTCAGATTCGATTTATAGCTAACTCCCTGAAACAACTTGCTCTCTCCTATTCTTCTACAGTTCTCTCTCAAACCCACCTCAATCAAGTTTCATCTCCACCACTCCACCAGGAACAATTTGTTAAAATTACCAATGATTTTCATATTGCTAAGTCTAAAAGTCACATCTTAGTCCTTGACTTAATAGCATCTCACACAGCTCTTCACTCACTTCCTTCTTCTTAAAACATTTAACTTGGCTTCAGGGGTAGCATTCATTCTTAATTCTCCTCCTCCTTCATTGGGGTGCTTCCTAGTCTCCTTTGCTAGCCCTAGCTCTATCCCCTCTCCCTGACTTGTCTCTCTGTCTCTGTAAACATTACAGGATTCCAAGGCAAAGTCTTTGGACTTCTCCAGTCACACTCACACCATAGATTATCTTAATCGTTTCTCACATCTCTTTGCCAATGACTGGAAATTTGTATCTTCAGCCCAAACCTCTGTCCTGAACTGCAGACTCATGTATACCTAGCTGTCTACAGAGTATCTCTACTAGGACTGCTAATTAAACATATCCCAAACTGAACTGATTATTTTCCACAAAAACCTGCTTATCGGCAGCTTTCCCATCTCAGTAAGTGGCAACTGCATTCTTCAGTTGTTCAGACCAAAACCCACAGCCGATACCTAGTCCATCATCAAATTCCGTTGGCTCTGTCTTCAAAATGTATAGAGAACATGAGCACTTCTCTTAATCCCTGCCTAAATCCACCATCATCTCCCATCCAGGATTATTGACACAACCTGCTGATAGATCTCAGCCTTGCCTCTGACATTCACTAAAGAGCAGTTGAGAGATATATTTAAAATAACCCAAAACCCTTTAACAGTTTCCCACCTTCAGGGTAAAAGCCCAAGTCCTACTGGCCTACAAAACCATATATGATCTACCACCATGTACCCCTCTCCCATCCCGACCATGCTCCCCCACCACTCAGCTTCCACCAATCATTTCCTTCAATGCCTCCACTGAGCTACCTGCCGCACCTCCAACAGAACAAGCATGCTTCAGCCATAAGACATTTATTTACACTTTGGTTCCATCTTCCTCAAATGCTCTCCACTAATAGCTACGCAGATGAGATCACAATTACCCTTCTTCCACATAACTCCTCAAATACCATTCATCACTACAGTCTTCTCTAACCACCATAGATAAAAGCAGCATCCCCTCACATGCTCTTTCCATCTTATTCTGCTTTATCTTTCTCCACAGCACTATAATAGCTGGCATATTATGTATATACTTTATTTCCTATATGCTGTCATTAGAATGTAAGTTTCACAAGGCAGAAAATGTGTTTTCCTCACTGCATTATTACTAGCAAGTACTCAGCGGGAATTAATTGAATGGTTGTATGACATGAATAAGAAAAATTCAGAATCAGTGTCTAGTCTCAAAACCTGGGTTGAAGGAATTTACAGTGTGTAACCCAAGTCCTGGAAATATATTGATTGTAAGAGTGGCCACAACAATGGCAAAGTTTATAATTCTAGCTAGCTGATGCCAACAAAATAAGGGTTGGTAAGTCCAGACTACCCTAAAATGAAGAAAATAAACTTGAGAAAAATTTAAAAAATAAAACTAAAAGAAAAACAAAACAAAACATGGCCATCTTTGCCTTCCTACTCCCTGTAAAGAAATACCACCTGGATGTTTCCGGTAAGCTGGCGTACCAACTCACACCAAAATACCACCAGACCCATTCTACACATAGAAATAGCTGTTATGAAAAGCTGATGCTTTTCTAAGCTATGATCTTCAGAGAAAATTATAACTCCCAAGCCTAAGGCTGCCAAAACATAATGGTCAGAGAAAGCTCTCAAATTTCCCCGAAGCACTCAAGCTGCAACCAAATGTCATTAATAAGTTGACAACAACAATTCAAAGTACCTTCTGGTGTCTGCCTATCTTTGATGTCCCTAGTGTATTCACTAAAGGGTCAGGGCATCAAAGCCTGTGATATCCTGGTATGGGGGTAGGGATATGTGTGTGTGTGAGAGAGAAAATGAATCAGGGAATAGAAAGCATCTACTAAGATATAAACATCACCTGGACTTGTCAATACCAGACACCAAGACACATATCACAGAATGACCAAAACCCTGAAATATTGTGCATTCCTCAGCTTAAGAGCTGTCTTGCATCTCCCATTCCCACATAAGGAACTAAAGATATGGGGCAGTGGGTCGTGCCAAACTGGACAGCTGGGAGCAGTGAATGGGGAGAGGAGGGTGGTGAAAAATATGAAAAGGAAGGGAGGAGTGAAGTACCTATGGTTTTTGCTTTTTTTTTTCCCCTTCTCATTGTACTTACCAAGTATAGAAACCAGGCAGATGAAAACTGGGAAGAAAAAGGCAGAGTGAAGGGTAAGGATGCTCTGAAGCAAATGGTAGTAGAAATCAAGCACAAATTCCTTTTCTAAAGTGACTCTTTAAAAACAGACATATGAAGTTAAGAACCGACCAAGGAAATTTAAAAGAAGACCCCACACCTTTGATAACTACAAAACTATACAAAAGAACAGAAATTCTTAACTATTTGGAATGATGATCCTGAGCCATTCTTAAAAATCAACAATTCAAAGATGATCCAACCATATTCAAACTAACCTACTCATCGACATGGAAAAGTAAACAGGTAAAAATCTTCAGCTTTCATGGACCCTGCCTTTCAAAATCCTCTGGTTTCCTAATGGCTCCAAATCTCAAAATAACGAATTAGAAGTCTTGAAAGCCAGGCAAGTAACTCTGGAGGCTTCAAAAGCAATCAACTCAATAAAGAAGAGCTGAAAACTCAGAGATTACACCAAATATACTCTGACTGGTCAATTCACTTAAAAAGAAAGGGGGAGTTGTGACTGGTTGCTCTTATTAGGCTGAGTCAAGCCCCAGCATCAGTACCCAGAGCAAAGAGATGTTAGAAAATAAAAAGAGGCAGGAGGTGATAGGACACAATAAGAAAGGTATGTGGGAAAGGGGGTGTGTGTAACAAAAAAAAAATGACAACTTAGCTCTATACAACCACTGGCCATCAGCATATCACATTAGGGCACACCAATCAACTATTGGTAGCCTGAGGTGTGCGCCAATCTGTGTTTACCTCTGTGCTAATCCTTCCCTATCCTTAACATTCCTCCCCTAATCTGAACTGACTGCTCTCCCCTCATCTCCCAGACAGCTTTCACTTTCTAGAGCTCCTCTTTCTCCATCCACTCTGATTTTGGTGATCCAGTGTTTCCCACCAGCCTTCAGTCTCTTGCCCCACTTCCTGTTACTAGCTCATCTTGTATTAGCTCATGCCTTCTATTCGGTCCCATCCTTGACAAGCACATAATCCAGTGGGGGAGGCAGATGTATCACTTGATTAGGAAAAATACATCACAGTCAATGCTATGAAAGAAATATATTACAAAATGGTATGAGCACATTATTCATCTGTCATTACCTTATTCCACATCTTCCAAATCAACACTCCAGCTTTCCACTCTCTTGTAAGTCAGTTACTAAGTCCCATATCTTTCCATAATATCTATCCCGATTCACCTTGCAATTCAGGCTTTGTTTTCCATATAACCTATTAATATTTCAACCACTTACTATTAGAAATACAATGCAATATATTTCCACAGTGCCACATTAGCCATCTCCTTAAAAAAACATAATGTAGCATATCAACTCCTTGCTTTGAAACACCAAATATTGCAATGCCTAAGAGGTAAAATTCAAATCCTTAGCACGAAAATATAATATAATACACTTTTCAAACAAAGTCTTTTAAAAGTAGGCAGATTAAGTTCCAGTTCCACCGCTTACTAGCTGTGTTACCTTTGGCAGGTGACTTTACCCCCTCAAGCCGTCCCATTTGCAAAATGAGGATACGAAAAGAACCTACCTCTCCACAGTTGTTATGAAGATTAAGTAAAAACTCCATGCCAAATACCAGTACAATACCCAGCACTCAATGTTAACTATTACCCTGGGATGTCCTACCAACCTAGAATGTCTCACTCCCCAAAGAAAGCAGATAATCAAGGTCTTATTTCCACATATTTTAGAATGATTAACAATAAGAATTAAATCAGAAATGGCTTTCTGGTTAATCCTGAACCAACAAAAACATTAACCAAAATATTGCTGTCATGAAAATTTAGGTTTGTCTAAATTTACTATAATTTATTTAAAAAATAAATATCCATTTATTTTAAAAAAACTAGGTTTGGTTTGGTTTGGTTTCCTATTCATGTTCAGGAAGGAAAAAAGCAGCAGCTTACCAATGGAAATTCACTTAGATATTTATTAGAATGTGATTCTCTATAGGATAAAATCCACATAAATAAAATTCAATCTCAATTGCATATGTAATTTGCTAAAATTACATACATATAACAAAACAAATCCTAGAAGCTTACAAAAATAACAGTGTGCGTTAGATGGTAGAGATTCATTCAGAACCCACAATCAAAAAATAAAATCAAAATTTTGTTTAAAAGCTAGATTTTAATAATTTTAAGAACTGCAGAATCTACAATAAAAGTAACAAATCAGAAATGTATTTCAAAAGATTAATACAGGTATGATGTTAAATGCTAATGAATATTAGTAGGAAGATTCCAATAAATTTATGCACAAAGCACAAACAATTCATACAAAAGAGAAAATAAAACTAGGAAAATAGTGCATTTGCTTTTTTCTCTTGTGGATAAAGATGTTAGATAGCAGGTACCCTTATACCCATTTTTTTAAAAACAAACCTTTAAAAACAAGCCTATAAAAATGTGTTAAAACTGGTCAACCTAACTGCAGGAGGCATTGTAATCCAATACAACCTTCCAGAAATAAATCTGGCAATATTTTTCAAAAGTGACAAAAACCTTCATATCGTTTAACCTTGTAATCCCCTTCCTGAGACTTTAGCCTAAAGGACAGAAGCAAAACTAAGGGCAGCTATGTATTTACTGCATTACATGCAAAATGGGAAGCGACTTAGATGTCCAATTATTAAAAATAAGTAACTCAACTCATAATATTCTATAATAATTTAAATGTACAAAAAGTATAGCAAAAAACATTAACTATGGAAGCAAATATTAAACATTACCATTATGCTGTGATAACAGTATAAAATCATGTACGTATGGTTAGAAATAAATGAGAATAAATTAAAGTTCATTTTTATTTTTTTCTAATTTCTTTGACCATTAAGTTGTTTGTAAAATAAAAAGCCTGTTGAAATTAATCAGGCCCACCCCAGTAAGTACACATTTGAAAACTGACTTTTCAAAGGCATAAAACACAATTATCATTTTTTCCAAAAAAAAAAAAAAAAAAACCTATCGCATAGTGTAGTAATCAAATAGGCTCTTCTCAAATACAAACTAGCTAAACATGTAATTTTAGCCATGCCATTAGCCAGCTGTAATCTTGTTGTATTAAAATCTCATTTTACCATCAAAACCTAACTGTATGTGGGATCTCCATATGGTGAGCAGAAGCTACCTGTTATTGGGCATCCGAAGAGAGGGCCCCAAGCAATGATGCTAACAACTATCTTACCAAATGGAACAGTGAAGCTTAGGTTTCTCCTATATCCCCAAATGAATTAATCATGTTTCTCAGCTATTCAAGGGCTCTAAGCCCCCAGGAGTGGCAGCTGAGCAGTCAAGGAGGGACAAAGTAAAGCCAATTTGTTCACCCTCTGAAAACTGACAACTTCTTCATTTTCCCTGATGGAGTAGTAAAAATCACACAAGCATGAAGGTCAGGCGATGTGGGATACTGGTGACTAAGTAAACTCAAGCAGCTTACTTGCCTTTGGGGGGGCTTAAGTCGTTCAATGGGTAAAATTTTTAAAACGGAACCAAATAATCTATTAATTCTTTCAATATTCTATTAATTTAATAGACCTCCTTTATCAATACATGCCCAAGCCTCTCAAAACCCCTCACTCATATTGGTTAAACAATTAAGAATGAGAATAAGGAAAGTAGGGAAAAGGCAAAATACACAGGTAGTCAAAAGACCTAGATTTTAAGTCAGCTCTCTCCCTTTCTACCTGCATGACCTTGGGCAAATTACTTTACCTCAAATTCCTAAGATCAAAGACACAGCATTCCTTATTGGCTAAGCCCCTTCATTCTCACGTTAAAACTCACTGCTTTCTTCTGTCCTAACTAAGGTTTTATTCCTAACAGAATGATAATTTTGACTTCATCCTTGGAACTTAAACTACCTTATTTGTCCATTCATCTTTTCTAAGTTCTGTGATGTTGAAAGAGTTAGTTAACACATTTTGCCTACCTTAAGTTTTTGAGCACCTGTGCCATACAACAGAATGTACTGCAGTTGCAAAGGTCCCTTCCCTTAAGAAGCCCAAAAGTCTTGTGGAGACAGACAGACGAATGAATCATTAACTACAACTGACAAATGCTAACGGCATAATGAACAATATACTAATGGATCAATCAAGAGAAATGAAATAAAATGTCTGGACAAGATTCAGAGGTGGTATTTTGGTTAGGTCTTGAAGGACAAGTTGTTTACTAGGTAGAAAAGAATTCTCAACAGAAGGTTCAGTGTAAAAACCACAAAGATGTCATCTTCATAGACCTCTAAATAGTCTTTGTATGAGGAGAGCAGGCAAAATGGTAGAACATGAAATTATAAAAGTACACGACTACCAGAAATTGTGAAGGACTTGGACTTTTATCAAATACAGATTTTGGAGAGTCACTGATGGACTTTTAAACATGGACTCAAAGTCCCCTCTTCCACCATAAGGTCAAAGGAATTGAGTCAAGGCAACAAACTAAAAATGTAAAAAAGTAGTATAAATTGTGTTTTGTTTGGAAAGTTCATGCTCTCAGGATGGCTCCTAGCAGTTTCTTACTATGACATATTATTATTACAACACTGAAATAAAACACTATGAATTACAGCTACAAGATTCAAGAAAGTTAATTTTTTTTACCTAAAGATTATTTGAAATCAATATTGTAGGTAACACTAAAGAAAACAACCAAATAAGAAAATATTAAAGAGCAATAATAAAGAAAGGCAAACAGGAATAACATCTGAGAAGAGTAACTAAACATTCAGAAATGTTTAAATCCTTATCATGTACTGATTTCAGGTGAGACATGTGTTGTGCCTATGTTTTGCAAGAGGAGAGAGTACTTAAAATTCCTTTTGGTTAAAGAAGAGCTGCCACCACTCAACTCTTTAAAGATAGTTTAGATGAGAAATTTTTTTTTAATGACAAAAATAATAGGTGTCATTATGCTTTCATGCTGCGGGGAGAGGAAGAGAAAAGGAATGTCGTTTCAAATGGTTATTTTGAGAAGCCTAAAACTCCATTTATCTCACCAATGGGAGGACACATACAGGCCAATCTGGGACCACTGAGAGTCCCTGCATCAGTCATGTCCACACTGCTAAGGCCTAGTCTCCAAACAACAAGCCTAACTGGCTGGGTAGCCTACAAAGATGAATTTGCAATTATTGAAATTCAAACTCAAGTTTAGCCACCAACAATTACCTCAAATGAGCCATTCCTCTTTTTGACTTTGACAAAGAAATAGTTGCATAAAAAAATACATACGATATGTACTGTAAAATAAAAATAGCAGATGTCTAAAAAAGGAGAGAGAAGCACCTGAACCTCTGGAAACGGTGTGGTCCGCCGAAGTTTCATCTCGGGATGTGTTTTAGGGTGTGTCTTTGTTTTGGCCCAGTAATTAAAAAAAAAAAGTCATTGGGGCACCCCGGTACTTGCGTCCTCTATCAACCCTCACAGCATACTGACTCTGAAATCACTGGGTATCTCAGCCTCGCCCTGATTTCACCTGAAAGGCGACAGCCCCAGCGACCGATGCCCCCGGCGCGCCCGTCACAGCCCTCGGGGCTGGGGGCTTGAGGTGTCCGACCTCCTGGCTTCATGCCCGTCTCACCTCAGGCGGCTCGCGGGGGGAAGGGCTCGAGAGGGTCACCCGAGGGCAGGAGGCCGAAGCGCGCCACTGCCTTATCACGGGCGCCGGGGCCTGAGTCCCCGGGCCGCGCCCCCTGCCCACGGCTGTCGCAGACGCTCGCCCCGCCCCGACTCCGGCCCCAGCTCCCGGCCCGACCCCGGCTCTTACCCTGCAGAGGTTGCGCTGTCTCCTCGGATGCGGCCCAGCTGCGGATCGCCCAGCGCCCTACGGACCTAAGGACGGCTGGTGAGGCGAGGGACCGCCGGTCACATCCCCGGCGGCCTTGCTGCCGGACCAGCAGCTACCAGCATCTCGTCCGCTGCCTGAGGGAGCGCTGGACTCCACAGCCACCGCTCCCCCTCCCTCAGCAGGCGCACGCCCGGACTCCGCCCTCCAAGGCCCAAGCACCGCGCGCGCGCAGCACCGCCCCGAGATGCCCCTGCGCAGGCGCTCACAGGGCTAGACCGCGCCTTCGGACCCGCGCCGCTGCCTGACTTCGGCCTCAGCCCACCTCTGGCCCCGCCCAAGCCTTCTCGCCAGCCTCGTCAAAGCTCCGCCCCCAGTTTGGGACCCGCCCCGCTTCCCTGACCTTGCGTCTCCGCTCCCTTACTCAGGTCTTTGCTCCGCCCAGGCGATGACGCCAGTCGAGCGGCTGACCCCTCCTCTAGCCGTCGGTGAGGACTAACATTTGCTGCTTGGCTTCTGTCAAACATGTCAACCCCACCTCCTGATACAGAAAATTTAGAAGTAGTTTGAGCTTTGAACTGACGTGTGCTCCCCTCCAATCTTTTGTGTATGTGGACACCTCGCATATTTTGTGTTTTGCAAATCAATTCCTGTTCCTGCCTTCCATTGTCCTGGGGTATGCCTGAACCACACAACCTGCCTACCACCCCAAAATAGAAGATCTTGCTGAGTCTGAGAAAAGGCGCAACTCCAAGTGCTGAGATTTGGAGCAAATCTTTGGCACCATCAATATGAGTTCCTTTTGTCTCTACCCTTTGGGGCTTTTATCACCCACAGGACATCTCCCCCTCCTTTCTTTCTGATGACTGGGCCTGCCTTGAGTGCCCTTAACCATTGAGGCCTTCAGGACCTGGCTGAGTGTTAAAGTCCAGGAGCTGCCCTTATCTAGCAGCAGACTTAACTACTCTAAAATCCTTGGGGCTACATTTATCGATAGCTTGACTGCAATAAATAACATTTAAGAAGGATTTCTTGAAAAATACTCACTTCTTCCAAGTCTCCAGATCAGTGATACTCCAAGGGGAAAGGGAGTGTGACTTACCAGATTAACATGAAGAAGCATGCCTGATTCGTAGAACCATATATTTCATTTCATAATACACTTTTTTATTTGGAAAATTAAGTGTCACTTTTAATATCAACTCCTAGAAATAAAGGTTGAATCTCTTCAGAGGATAAAATACATGTTTAAAACATTGAGAAACACGAGGCCTACGCGCTCTACTATTTATTTTTGAATTAAGTTAAATCATTAGAAAGGCAAACGCCAGACTGAACTCTTGAACACACTCCTTGAGAACATCTTTCAAGAGATGCAGTTACTAACACGGGCTTTGGGTTTTATGTCATCAGCTAAATTGAGAGATAATACAAGAAGATAAGACTTGCCACAACTTATCTATGAGAATTGAGGAAAATATTACATACTCAACAGTCTTCATGTGTGGATTTGGGAAAGGAATATCTCTCAGTTTCCAATACCTGAAAGAGCCATGCTTCTCAAAAATGCTGGGTTGTTAGGTTGTTATCTGGTGATTCCCCGAACATTTGAGGTGATCATGTTTTCTCTTTTCTTTGGTAGATCTTAAGTATAAGTCACCTTCCCCTTCCTCTTTTACAAAGGTTACTGGGTGCTTGTTGTGTAGGAATAGTTCCCAGCCTCATCTAATTTTTCTTACTCCTATTTTGTCTTTGTCCCATTTTCCCAATTCCCTTCATTGTTATCATGTCATGTTACTTCTATCAGTCACATCAAATTATATAGAAAAAATAAATGTGTGCGTGTGTGTGTGTGTGTGTGTGTGTGTTTGTGCACGCACGTGTATGTATATATGCTGTCTGGAAAAAATCCAGCTGTAAATGCATCTATTTTCATATTACATAACTGGATACTTTCTGAAAAGCCATCATATGTATCTCTAAAAGTTTGACCTCTGGGGGTCTGAAGTCTGCTAATAACTGAGGTTAAGGATGAGCGGGCAGACCAATCTGAGCAGTGGTTCACAAATTTTAGCATGCATCAGAATCTCCTGGGGAGCTTAGTAAAGCACAAATTGTTGGGTGCCACCCCCAGGTTTCTCATTTAGCAAGCCTGGGGTGGTGCCCACAACTTTCTATTTCTATTAAGTTCCCGGGGGAACAATACCCCAGGGACCAAACCTTGAAAACCACTACACTAAAGTACTTTTCCAACAATCCACATTGCAGGCATCCTAATCAGGTAGGAGATGACCATCTCCCAGGAACCTTTGAAGGACTGATGGAAGACAGTGGTTTAAGTATCATGCACTATCCTGTGGACAAATACAGTATCACAAATGCGACAACCTTCAACACCAGGCTAGGTAGAGGAGAGAACAGCTGAGGGAACAGAACAGAAGATGAAGGGTCAGAAGCAGATGGTATAAAATTCTGTGATGTGAATGTTCATGGTTTGGCAAACCCTCTTTGTGTTTTTTCGGAGGGACCCAGTAGTATCAGAGCACAGAGACAAGCAATCTGGTAATTTTGCCACATTCAGCATAACTGGGGAATGAAGCTTCTGATTTACAGACATCTGCACAGTCTAGAGAAAAACTAGCAAGCATATTTATACATTTTCATTATGCACTTTTTTGGTTAGATTATAAGTATGTACAGTATAAACACACACATAATACAATCACAAAAGCATTTAGGTATATTTTTCTATTTTTATAGACATCTTTAACATATTTTATTAATTTGGAGTTAATGTCTTGGGAACTTTTTGTATGTCTGTTTGAAATAGTGCTCAACAGCACTAATCATCAGGGAAATGCAAATAAAAACCACAGTGAAATATCCCCTCACACCTGTTAGAATGGCTGTTGTCTAAAAGAGGTAACACACCTCATTGCCGAACATCACCATGGTCACCTTCTAAGCACTCCCCTTGGGAAGCTATGCACCGATGCCAGCACCCAAGTCCACTCTTCAAAGTAATTTTGGAACTCTTTTTCTGGAATGGCCATTGGAGCTGTTGTCACATGACCCTTAATGTCCTAAATGGCATCAAAACGTCCTCCTGTCTGCCCCACAACCAGCGCAGGGGAGAATGGAACCAGAGGTGGGTGATGGGGAATTAAGAAAAACCCGCAGACACACACACACACACAGACATAACAGACAGCAAAGCCAAGACAGGGTGGTTTCCCTGTCTCTGATGGATAAGAGCTGCAGTGGGTTTATTTTATATTCCAAGAACAACAGGGGGTGTAACTTCTTAATTGCAAAACAATGTTGCCAACTCCCATCCTCTCCTCCTGTTTACGATTCCTCTGCCTCGCAGGCCATGTTGTTTTCCTCCTTTCCTTTAGTCAGCCAGAAACCACATCCTGAGCAGTGTCCTTGTTCACCGAGTTCCAGGCAGCCCTGCGAGATCCCCGAACCTCGGATTCCAAGTACATAGGCAGCCTTACTAAACCCATTTTCTCTCAATAGACCTGACCTCTGGCTTACACACTGCCCCCACCTTTCAATATTTCCTTTATCTATGGGTAAAGAAAAACGTCATTGGGGGGTCAGATCAGGTGAGTACAGAGGATGTTCCAATACAGTTATGTATTTACTGGCTAAAAATTCCCTCACAGACAGTGCTATGTGAGCTGGTGCATTGTTGTAATGCAAGAGCCATGAGTTGTTGGCAAAACGTTCAGATCATTTTTGCCTAACGTTTTCACACAGCCTTTTCAGCACTTACAAATAGTAAACTTGGTTGACTATTTGTCCAGATGGTACAAATTCATAATGAACAATCCCTCTGATATAAAAAAGGGTTAGCAACATTGTTTTAACTCTTGATTTGGACTGACAGAACATTTTTGGTCATGGACAATTGGCTGACTTTCATTGTGTACTTTGACCCTTTGTGTCAGGGTCGTATTAGTATACCATGTTTCATCACCAGTGATGACATGACTCAAAACATCATCTTGCCTCTCCAAAAGGTCTTGACAAACTTCAACTCACCTTTGTTTTTGCTCATTGGTGAGCTCCTTCCAGACCATTTTTGCATACACTTTTCTCATGCCAAGATTTTCACTTAAGATTTTCCTGTTTCTGTATCTTTGTTTATTTGGTCTGCTATGCTTCTCACAGTCAGCCGATGATTTTGATGCACAATTCAGTTAAGTTTTTGCAATGTTTTCATCAGTTTTGCTCATTACTGGCCTTCCTGACCTTTCTTCATCAATGACGCTTTCTCTCCTATCACAAAAACGTTTAATCCATTTGTACACTGCCATTTTCTTCATGGCATTATCCCCATAACCTTGAACTAACATGTCCCTGATTTCACTTCCACTCTTGCCAAGTTTAACAAGAAATAATGTTTTTTCATTGCTCTAATTCAAGTTCCAGGTTATAAAACCTTACTGAGTTGTTTGTACAGTGCTACTAATGTAAGGGCATGGTGGCAAGTTCGCAAACTTAATTGTCAGACTTCATATGTGGAATCTAAAAACAGCCAAATTTATAGAAACAATGGCATGATGGTTGCCAGGAGTGGGAGAAATGGGGAGATATTGGTCAAAGAGTACAAACTTCCAGTTAAAAGTTGAATAAGTTCTGGAGGCTTAATATAGAGTTGGTGACTATAGTTAATAATACTGTTATTAAATACTTGAAAGTTGCTATGAGAGTAGAGCTTTAATGTTCTCAACATAGCAACAATAAAATGGTAATTATGTGAAGTGAAGGATGTGTTAACTAACCTTAATAATTATGGCGGTGCAATATATGTGTATCAAATCAGGACACTAAGGATCTTAAACTTACACAATGCTTTTATATGTCAATTATATCTCAGAAAAGCTAGGGGGAAAATAATAAATTTTTTCTCTTAAAATTCTGCAGGTTAGAAAGTCTGAAATGGATCTCAGGAGACTAAATCTCCTATCGTTCAGCTTAAAAAATGAAGGCAATTTTCTCTCTTTTCATACGGCTATCCAGCTATCTCACACCATTTTTTAAGGTACCTCTTTTTCAACAAATGGTGCTAGAACTGAACATGTACATGGAATAAAAAAACCAACCTTGACATCTACCCAAAAATTAAATGTAAAAGTTGATATATCAAAGCTTGTTGTAAAAGAAAACATAGGAGATGGTGTTCACATTTTGGGATATGCAAATGTTTCTTAGGCAGAACCCAGAAAATACTAATCATATAAAAATAAATTGGTAAGTTGAACTTCAGCAAAATTAAAAATCTTCATTTATCAGGACATCATTGAGAAACTGAATAGGCAAGTCACAGAGTGGGAAACAATACTCACAAGATAATTGTAAATCTGAAAAAAATCTTTGAATCTAAGAAATAACTTAGACTATTTAAAGACTATTTAAAGAACTCACACAAATCAATAATAAAAAGACAGATGACCCAAAATTTTAAATGAGCAACAGTCTTGAATAGATTCCATAAAAAAGGACTTGTGAATTAGCATATGAAAAGGTGCTTAACATCATTAGTTACCAGGGAAATGCAAATTAAAATGAGGTACATTTCATACCCACTATAAAGGCTAAAATTTTTAAAAGATTGATAACAACCAAATGTTGGAAAAAAATATAGAGCACTTGAAACTCTCAGACACTGCTGTTGAGAATTATAATAAATGGTAGAACCATTCTGAAGTTCATTCTGGCAGTTTCTCATAAAGTTGAATATACTTCTCTCCTGCCCTATAACCCAGCCATTTTCCTTTTCAATATTAACTCCAGATAAATAAAAGCATGTCCACAAAATGACTCAGACAAGAATATTCACAAAGACCAAAAACTGGAAATAATCACATATTTCTGAATAAAAGGATAAACAAATTGTTGTATATCATAAATGGAATACTAGATCAGCATTAAAAAGAAATGAACTATTGATACACACAGAAGAACCAGGCTCAAAAGAATACATAAATGTATGATTTCATTTATATGAAATTCTAAAACAGGAAAAATTCACCTGTGATGATAGAAATCAGAGCAATAGTTTAGTGGTTGCCTTAGGAGTGGGCATCGGGTGATGCTGAATGAAAAGTGGCAGAAGAAAACTTTCTGGGGTTCTGTAAATATTATATATTTTGATTGGCATAGTGGCTCCATTGGTGTATAAATTTGTCAAAATTCATTGGACTATACAAATAAAAGCTATGCAATTAATGTGATTCTTATTCCTCAATTTAAAGAGTATTTTTTAAGTCCATTTTCTCACTGATTCTAGATGCTGACTTTGTCATGTATTACCTTTTCAAATGCAATTGAGTCTATTTCTGGGTTTTTAAATTACATGTTCCATTGATCCTTCTGCATGTAAATAGGCCATTACTAAAATATAATTTTAAATACGGAAGCCATATAATATATTCTAATGTCTGGTAAGTTTAGCTTTCAGGTAAGGTTAGCCTTTGTTCAATTTTTTTACAGGGGTTTCTTGTCTATATTTGCTTCTTTATTCTTCTAAATACATTTTATAGTCAACTTACCTGACTAAAAAAAAAAAACATAGTATTTTTATTGTAAATGATTTTAATTCAACTGTTCCTGACATCTGTATGAGGTTGAATCTTCTTTTATAGTTGTCCTCCTTTGGACATTATCTGTTATATTTATGCCTTGGTATTTTCTGTACTGTAATATTAATGAATAGGGAATTCTCTTCTGTTATGTCTTCTATCTCTTTCTTCTTTGCAGGTATGAAGGGCTTTGGGTTTTATATGTTACTTTGATAAAATGATTTTGATACTTTCATAATGTATCTTGTTTTCCCATTAATTCTTAGGTTTGCCAGATATCTGATCATGTCCTCTGTAAATAGCCCCAGCTAATATCTCCAACTCTACATTATATAGTAGAGGACATAGTGACATTATTATTTTATTTATTACTTTATCAGAAAGGCTAGGAAGAGGCTAACTTTTGAGCTACAGTATATATATACATGTTAAGGACATAATTCCAATTTCTAGTTTGCTAAGTGTTTTGACTTAAAAAAAAACACAAATAGATGTTAGATTGTGTCAAATGCCTTTCTCTACATCTTTTAAAAATGATTACATGTTAATGGCTTTTCTAATATTGAACCCTTTGTATTCTTGAAACAAACCTCACTTGGTCACAATGTATCTTTTAAAATTTGTTAGATTTTATTTTAAGTTCCTTGCATTGAAATTCTTAAGCGAGAATGGTCTGTGGTTTCTTTTTATTGAAATAACAATCTTCGGGATTTATTCCAAATAAATCTGAAATTTATTGAATAAAAACCTGGCAGTCTTTACCAGGTTGGGAAATTAATATTGTATGTGCTTCCTAAAATGAAATGCTCTGAAATAGTTTAAGTAACAATGGAATTATCAGATCTTTAAAGATAATGTAAAATTTCTTTGTGAAACCATTTGGCTTGGAGATTCTTTGTGTATTTGTTTTTTTGTGGAATAACTCATTAGCCTTTTCATTTCTTCTACAGTAATTAGTTTGTTTAGACTTTCTATCTCTATTAGGACCAATTTTGGTAAATTGTATTTGCCTAAAAACATGGCATTTCTTTTAAGTTTTCACATTTATTTGCATAGATTTGTATAAAGTATTTTCTTAAAAATCATTTTTTCTTTTATGCTATTTCTCCCTTACCTTTCTATTTTTGTGTATTTGTGCTTTCTTTCATATTAAAGCATAAGTTAGCTAATGGTGGTGTATTTTGTTGTTTTTTTCAAATAACCTACTTTTGGATTTTCTAGTATTGCTCTTTCCTATTTTCTAAATTATTATTTATAATTTTATCTTTATTAATTCCTTTCTTATTCTTTTTTTTAATTTATTTTTTCTAGCTTTCCATTTTGGATGCTAAATTCATTTATATTTATGTTTTTATTTTTATTGCACAGGTATTTAAAGCTATAGCATTTCTGTGATAACTGTTTTGGTGGTATCACAAGAATTCTATGTCACATTTTCATTATTACTATGTTCAAGAAATTTTGCAAATTTATTTTTTATTTTTCCATTAACCTAAGAGTCGTTTAGTAAAGCGTTTTTAAATTACAAGGAAAAAGGAAATTTTAAATTTAAAAAAATTCTGTCATTAATTTCTAGTTTATTGCATTATGATCAGAGAATGTAATTTGTATATTTCTGTTTTTTGGAATTTCTTCAGGTCTTTTTGGTGGACTAACACTTGGTTGGTTTTCGTGAATGTTTCATGTGCACTTGACAAAAAGATATATTCTCTTTTATATAGGTACAGAATTCAAAATAGCTTTATAAGACCTATTAGTTCCCCTTACCATTTAACAATAAGCAAAAAAGCAAAATTGCAAGACACTAGAGAACAACTTCTAACATGGAAAACAGAGACTCAAACAGACCTGAAAGAAATCAGAAACTCCGCAGAAAGAAGAAAACTCCTCTCTGTACACTCCCCTCCCAAAAACTGTAACTAATATGTTCAGAGAAATACGAAAGCATATTGTATTCATTAAACAAGAATAGATGTCACAAAAAAAGAAATGTTCTGAAAACACAGAAGAGTCCGTGAAAATGAAAAGATACAGCCACAATGAAAACTCGTGAAAGGGATAGAAAATAAAGTTGAGGAAATCTCCCAGAAATTAAAGCAAACAGTAAATGACATTGAGACTAGGAGATAAAAATTATTTAACTACATCTCCTGAAAGCTTACCTGAGGTATTAAGAGGAAGGCTGTCATTGGCAAATGATTCACTGTGGGACTTGGATTTAATAGACCCTCCACAAGGCTGGGCAGGCAGGGTCTTAGAGCCCAGACCTACTCCTGCAGTTTCCTTCCCCATGGTGTGTGCAGCCTTCCCTGGCTACTTGCAGGACAGAGCTCCTCTAGTCATATCCCTCCTGGGCACTCCAACAAAACCCGCTACAGTCCTCTGGCCCCACTCACACTAGACCTGACCTATTCCAGGCGACACAGCATGGATAGAACCACTCAAGGATGGGCCAGGCACTGGACTCCAGAACCCAGAGCTCTTCTTCCTGTCCCCTGCCACTAGCCATTTCTTAGGGTGCTAGATCCAAATCCATCTAATACTGAGGTCAGATAGGTAACCTAGGAAACTTACAACCCCCTTCAGGGTACAACATGAGATGCCTCATTGGTTACATAAGTGACAAGTGACTGTATCCAGTATCTGCAGCTGGGGAAAAACCAGAACTAGTTTCGTCCAACTGGGCTGATCCCTGACCTTTAGCCAAGTATAATGTCATTATAATCTCATTTACATTAGGATTACAATGACTCTCATCATGCACTTAATGCCATGACAATTTCAGAGAAAACAAATAAGGATGAAAAAGCAGAAAATGGAAGGGTCCTGCCCAGGGAGAGGAGATGAATGAACCATGTCAGTGGGACATCCAGTCCTAGGAGGGATAAATGCTCCTGGTTGTGGTTTCCCTTGGTGCCACTAGTTCTCTGAGTTTGCCTACACTTTTTTTCTCAGATATGTACGTTCATTTTCAATAAATCATTTTCATTTTCCTGTCTCACTCTCGAATTCTTTCTTGTGTGGAGACAAGAACCCAGTCACCATTGCTCTGGGTTGAGTCCCCACTTGGAGTTCCTTGTGAGCCTCTGGAGGACGATACAAACGTTCATTTTGCTTTTCTGTCATTAAATAGGGCTTAAAGTGCTTTAAAGGCAAAGCTTCTCAAAAAGGAGCTCTAGCTGTTAGCAATGCAAAACTATCTACTAAGTTAAGGATGGCTGTTGGAAACACAATGGCTGCTCTGCTCCTGCAGGGGTGACAGGAAATGCCTTAATTCTTTTTAGATGAGTGGACAGAACACTACTTCCAAGTGGCTCTTAAAACAAATGTGGTAGGCACATGTGTACTAAAGTGTGTGGCATGTGGGGCTGTGGAGCTGACCACCTTGCTCTGATTCCTGGCTCTGCCACTTATACTTTGTGAAGCTTTGGGCAAGTTACTTTCTCTGTTCCTCAGTGTTCATATCTTAAGTGGGAATTAAATGAAGTTATTATGAGAATAAAATAAGTTAATAGTATATGCAAGTCCTTAGAACAATGTCTGGCATATAAGAAGTGCCAAATAACTAAAAATTATTATAACATACTCCAATGTAAGTAAAAAATTGAAGATAATGGAGATATACATTTATTTATAATACACTCAAATATTCAGATGCATTAGTTTGCTCAGGCTGCCATAACAAAGTTCCACAGACTGTGTGACTTAAACAACAGAAATGTATTTTATTACAGCTTTGGAGGCTGGAATTCCAAAATAAGGTATCAGTAGGGTTGACTTTTGTTCTAAGGTTGCTCTTCTTAGCTTGTACATGGCTGTCTCCTCCCTGTGTCTCCATGTGGTCTTCCCTTTGCACTTGTGTTCTAATCTCTTTTTATAAAGACACCAATTATATTGCATCAAGTTTCACCATAATGACCTCATTTTAACTTAATTTCCACTTTAAAGACTGTATCTCCAAATACAGTTACATTCTGAGGTACCGGGGGTTAGGACTGCGACATATGAATTTTAGGGGTCACAATTTAACCCATAATAGCAGAGAAATTTAAATTTTTATTTGACTATAACAATCTTACTTTTCTCCCTGAGTCTTTACCTGCCGATTTTTGAGAAAAAATTATACTAAAAATATTAATCTTCTTAAAACTTGGACATAGCTGACCTTTTAAGAAGTCTTCAGTCATTTCTGGGTAAAAAGGCCCAATATCTTCCTGACTGCCTCCATTCTCTACTTCTCTCTCTAAGAAGGTACCTGAGTATATGGGAGGAGGGCTAGAGCTTTCAAGACCTTATGGTGCTGAGGAAGAGTTGGGGTCCTCAGGCATAAGGTCTCCTGCCTCCTCTGGTCACTGGAGCAATGTTCCTTGTCTAACTTCCAGGCAGAAAACTGCAGGTGAGGTAGCAGGAGGTATAGTTTTCTTGGCTTGTTGAAGGTTCAGTCTCTCTCTGGATGACTCAGCCTAGCCTCACATCTTGCAAACACCATCAAATCTTCCTGTAATCCTGGGCAGTTTGCTCAACTAAGGGCCAGTGAAGAGAGGAATGATGGATGATTCCAAGGCTTGAGTCACTGAGGACATTGTAGAGAGGACTTCCAATAGAAGATGCAGGTATTTCAAATTAGCATACAAGGTACATAGAAGATATGAGTTATTGTTTGCTGGCATCGATCTCAGTCTGATATAGTGCATGGATCCCAGAAGCAGCTTCTCCAAGCAATATGGACACTCTATAAGTCAGTTGGAAGCAGCTGAGCACTGCCAAGCAACCCATCTGGTTTAGAGCTGGGCAGAGGGCAGGCAAACCAGCAACCCAGAGAGGCTTCTCTCAGAAACTAGACACATTTCCCTGCACTTTCAAGCTGGGTCACTGTGCCCATGCACCACTGGTGGTGCCAGTGATGGGAAACCGTCTGCTTAGTGACCCATGGGCTGCCTTTCTCACCTCCTCCCAACTGGCCCCAATTCTGCTCCCAATTTCCCTGGTACCCGGGACTGATCATAGAGCAAATCCCCATAGAGAGAATCCCCACTGGCCAGTTGCTAGACATAAGAAGAGGATGTGTGCCCTTGAGGAGCAAGTGATCTGCTCATGACGAAGAGTCGAGAAGTCTGTTTCTGACACTATGGGTCGGGCACGTGTCAGGCTGAGAGTTTAAGAGCATATAGGTATACAAGGTATTACCTAGGTAACCAGGCATATTGGAATCCACCCTCCTAAAAGAACAGTTCCAAACTGCTCTGTATACCCCTGCCCTGCTCACCTCATGCACACCTCATGCACTCCGCTCCTGTTTACCCACTAACTAGAGCTGAGGTTTCAAGATGAAGGATTTACTATGTAGGTTGGAATGGCAGAGGCTGAGAAATGGCTGATCGCATTTAAATCAACATCTAGAAATTAATCATTGTCATTACTGGCTGCAGAGACTTAAAAATAAACATTAAAATATCTTTCTTGAGAATTTTGAATGGATGTCGTTTATTATATCAGATAAGGCAGAGAAGAAAAAAAATCAGCAAAATTCAATCTGACAGAAGGTTATCATAAGACCAAAATTTATTTCTCCTTCATGGAAAAGTCAGGAGGTATGTGGTTCAAGGTTGGTATAGGGGCTTAGTTCTAGCAAGTTCTATGGAAGTCCTTCTACCATCCCTAGAGCGTGGCCCTCATCTTCAAGGTCTAAGGCAGCAGGGTGGAGAAAAGAAGGAAGGAAGCACAAAAGGCATGCCGTAGTGTTCGCTCAAGGAAGTGTCCTCAAAGTGCCCACAGGACACTTCCTCTTACATTTCCTCAGCCAGACCGTAGTCCATCATCACACCTGGTCACAATGAGGTTGGGTTTGCAAATGTGTTCGTTCTCCTCTGCAATTTTGTGCCCAGATACAAAATCCATGGCTGCTGAAGAGTGGGAGAATGTGTATTAGGGACAGTGCAGTGTCTCCTTCCTTCCCCCTCTACTTTCCCCTTTTACATTATGCTCAGCGTCAGGGCAATAAGCCAGGGAAGCCAGGAGGCTTTGCCTGATACGGCTGATCTGTGGAAACCTCTGGGGGGAAGGAACAGGAATTGAAAGCAAGAAAGTTTTCAATCCTTCCCATCAAGTCACTCTGCACTGGAAATATTATATAAGAAGCAACCAGCAGACAGGTTTTAGAGCAGATAAGAAGGAAGATTGGAGAAGAAAAAACCAAGTGAGACTGAGAACAGGGACCATACCTTCCTGTACGCAGTTATATTCTTGGTGTCTAGAGCACAACCTGTAACATAGTGAGTGTTCAAAAACATTTGTTGAATTGGCAAGATGAAGGCTAACTTTTTAGGAAGTATAATGCAACTAAGGAGTAAGGAAGCTGAGATAGCTGCAGCCCTGGGCCCTGAGAAGGATGCTTGACTGTTACTAGTGCAAAGTGACTCCTTGTTTATCTTACAGGGGAAATACTCAGACAAAGCAGCTTTGCTGATTGCATACTGCCGAGCCGTGCCCTCCCTGTCTAAATGTCATTTGTCTGCTATGGCTGGCGAGGTTTTGTGACTCTGGGCTCCTTGCCAGGCGTCAGTCAGTGTATCATTGATGAAGGTCCACAGACTCCCTTCCAGAAAGAGCCATTTCCCTTTTCAGCTCAGCTGTTCTGTGGGAGAAATAAAAGTGCTATGGCTAGAACTGCTTCATTCCTCTCCACCATTGGCAGGAAAGTCATAAAGAGCTGCAAGGATGGTGCCAGTCCCTGAGGATGGGGTGGACTGCAAAGTCCCCCTCTTACTGGACGCTGCAGTGTGAGAAGCAGAGGTTAGGTTTAGGGGGTCCCCAGAAAGATCCAAGACATTTTCTGAAAGTCAAAGCCAAAATAATATAATGGCATTAACAAGAATGAACAGCTCTCGGGGAGCTAAAATAGAGCTCTCTCCAAGTCATGATGCCAAGGGGAAAAAGCCAGGTACAGAGTAGTGTGTATGGCATACTACAATTTGTATAGGGAAAATTAAATACATGTATATCCACAAATATTTGTACATTTAAAGCCATCTCTTGGAAGATATCAAGCAACTGCTAACAGTGGTTGCTTTTGCAAAGGAGAATTAAGTTACTAAGATATGTGGAATGAAAGGAAACTTTATTTCCACTGTATACTCTTGTGAGGCTTTTCAGTGCTGTATCATGTGCATACAATACCTATTCAAAATAGGAAATAAATAAAAATTAGAAAATAATAATTAAAAAAACACAATTGAAAAAGAAAGTACCAGAATCATTCGTTGAAACAAGAAGGCTTGAGGGAAGAAATGGCAGACAGGATTATTAGCAGCCAAATGTGTGAAATGCAGAAAAGTCACGAGCCAGGACCACAGTGTGATGTGAGCAAGTCAGAATGAGAGAAGTGGGTCAATGAGCATCAGAGACAGGGAGCCATATTCTAGGGTTGGGCATTCATGGCCTGACAACAGGAGCAAAATCAAGTAGATGAGAGCTGTCCAGAAAGTATCTAGCCCTGTGATATAAAAAACAGAGGATTTTTTCTAGACAGCTCTTGTATTTCATCCCACAGTAAAACCCTGCCACAATTCACTTATAGGGGTCTAAACAATTCAATGTTGTAAAACATACAAGGTTATGTTATTGCAAGTTTAATGAAATGAAAAGATGAAGGACAAATTTTTAGAGCTGGGACTCCTGCAAATCCATCTAGGTCTTGGTTGCATTTGATTCTATCTGTTAGCAGGTGGTTTCCCAAACCTAAATAGTCACAGGGGTAATTCTGGGTCCTATGGCTGATTCAGAAATCCAAAACAGGAGCAGAAATCCCAGGATTTCTTAGCTGGTTCCTTTTCAATTGACTTGGGGCAATAGGTCAGGAAAATCCCAGGAAGTTGGAGGTCATGTTCTCTTTATTTTACTAACTAATCTCACATCTTCTAACATCCTCCTTCCACTGAGGCATAAAAGAATTTTAGATTGTCCCATTTGAAAAGGAAAAAGAGGAATGAGAGGAAGAAAGTAATGAAGCACCAATCTCAGTAGATTAATATTTGCATTATGCCCCAATTCACCTTATTTATGGGCAAACTATGGCAGAATATTAATGTCTATAGAAATGAAAGACAGTGAGAATGATACATGTTGAACTAATAGGATATAGACAAACTATATCAAAAGATAAACTTCTAGCCTCAAATATTTTATTATATAAGAAGAAAGATGCAAGGGGTGGTGCTGATGTCAAGGGATGATGCAGCGGAGGGGTGGCAGAGGTGTCCGTCATAAAAACAGTACTTGTGACATGATCCCATTTATGTAAAATTACATGTTTATATGTATGTGTGAAATATATTTTTGAAATTCAAGATGATAAAAACAAATAAACTAAGCTTTCCATTCAAGATGTTACAAAAAAATAAGAAAAAAAATACCTTAAAAAATGAACATCATAAAGGTAACAAAATTATTAAATCTGAAAATAAGAAAAGAATAAAATTAATAAATAAAACCAAATAAAGAAACACAAACAAATAGACAAATGTCTGGCAAATGTAATAAAGAAAAAAGATAACACTATTACTGCATGTATTAGTGACAATATTTTGAAAACATTAAACTATGTTTTTTAGTATTTTCTAAATCACGTATCCCAGAAGTCATCCTGCCATTATGGCTCCAGGGAAGATTGTTAAATCTTCCCTGGAGCCATAGGAAAAAGGAAGCATTAACAAAGAAAAAAGGAAGCATTAACAATAGACAAGTGATTTCCAGACATGAAGGGAAGTAAAAGAAAGCCTTTCGGGTTCTGGGAGGAAAAGAGCGAAGAGAGAGAGAGAGAGATACATGTCGGTGTCAGATGCTAGTGACCCTGTGTTTACCCCTCTTCACTTCTGGTTTTGATGTAAAGATGGGGGAAGATGATAGAGAAAAATTACACCTTCAAATCAAAAGCTGAAGCAAAAAATACTTGTATTCTCTTCTGATTTGGTACTTAGGAAGACTGCCACTCCCAGGGAACTCTCACATCATTGTAGGGGAGAGGAGGCAGCATGGAATGCTCATCAGGGGCAGAGTTAGAGAAGAATGCCCCCACATGCCATGCCACCCCTTTTTCTGTGAAATGCAAGGAATCCAGAAGTTCTCTTAAGATCCCAGTACCTGTGAAGTAGGCAGCTGAATCAAGAGCCAGTGAACGAGTGATAGGAACACTTCAGTGAATGCTAAGTCAGCCCTAAGCAGAGGCTATGGTGAAGACTTGGACTAAGGCTCCACAAAGTATGGCCTTGGACTTGCCTTACTTGGGAGCTTGTTAGAAATGCAAACCCCAACCCAGACCTACTGAACGGAATCTCTAGGTGTGGTGCCCAGAAATCTGTTTTGACAAGTTCTCCAGGTGATTCCTTTGTGTGCTGAAGTTTGAAAAGCACTGTGAAGACAGCCTGGCCAGGAGACTGACAGAGGGTTTATAGGAGTTGGAGGTAGGGGGCTTCTTCAAGTGTCTGTTTGACCCTATGGCCAGACATGACAGAGTACACACCATGGAAACTACCTTATGGTAATTACAGAGGAAGTTAAAAGCTGTACTCTTTTGTACCTGAGTAGATTGTGCAAACTTTTTACCCCACCACACACAGAATGTGAAATAATAAAATGTTGTTTGCCATGGACAGTGGATGCTAATGAAGAATGATATAAATATGCAAAGGTATACCAGGTAGCCACTAAAAATTACATAGTTGACTTTTTCCTTACAATTTTTCATGACTTATTTTTAACAGATTAAAACATATTATAAAAACAGTATCGCAAGATTAAATTTGCAACGTGGTGTGTGTGTGTGTGTGTGTGTGTGTGTGTGTGTATGTGTACAGATGGGGAGAAGACTTGAAAAATATACACTACATACACTGTGGTTAACTCTGGGGGGTAATACTACTAGTACCTTTTGTTTGTTTTTTTTTTTTTGCTTATCTGCATTATCTACTTTTTCTATAATGAGTATAACTTATTTGTGTAATTAAATTTCACAAAAAGTTGTCCAAGGATGTTAATTAAAGTAAGTTTTAATGAATAGAAACCCTAAATTTAAAATGAGGATGGCTCAGGTACTATATTCAGTCAGGATGGAGAAGTAGGTAAATGCTGCACTCACCTCCTGTCAGGACCACATCAACTGCAACTAAACTACAGAGCAACCGTCATTGAGAACCACCTGAAGTTTAGCTGAGCCCTACAACTGTGGACACACAGGAGAAACCAGTTTAAGATTGGTAGAAGGAGAAGAGACATGGAACAGGCTGGTCCTACACTTGTGTGTGACCATTAAAAATTGGGAGGATATCTTGGTGGCAGACATTCCCCCATCCCTAGAAGAGCAAGGGGTCCCAGCCCCGCACCAGACTCCCCAGCCTGGGATTCCAGTGTTGGAAAGAGAAGTCCCCATAACTTCTAGCTGTGAAAACCAGTGAAAATTATGGCTGAGTGAGCCAGAAGGTGGTTGCAGTCCTAGGCATTCCTCTTAAAGGGCTTGCACATGGATTTACTCACTGATGGACTCACTCACCCTGAGTTCAAATGCTGGGGAAGCAGCTCAAAAGCTCCTAAGGGCATATAGGGAGGAATGAATTGTCTGGCTTTAGGGTGAGGTTTGGAAGTGCAGCTTTCTGCCGCAGGGAGGAGCTGGCAGAAACCATTGTTTCTTTGTTGAACTTTCCCCCTTCCTGTGTGTAGACTCAGATAGCTTCCATATCTGAATCCATAAAACTATCTATTACCTTTCTTTGGCCCCCACCCTAGTGATTCCCCTGAGGTCCCACACAACCCAACTTTTGCACACACACAAGCTGCTTCCAGTGGCTTTTCCATACAAACAACTTGTCTTAGGTCATGCTGCAAATTTTTATTAAATCTCTCAAAGTTTCACAAAACTCAAACAAGCAGCATCAGGTTTTGGCATATGTCATACCTCTGGAAGAATAGCCCTAACCTGGGCACTAGTGAAAGCCAGCCTCAGTTCATAGATTAGCCTCTCATGGCACCTCCATGCCCAGTATGGGTAGTGGTCATCTATGGATTTCTTTGTGGCTTATGCCATGTGGCCTTGGGTATGGCACAGGCTATGACTAATCTTGGCCAGCATTAAGTTTTTTCCCAGGAGGCCCCAGGGCTGGCATGCCTGGTGGCTAGCTTCTGATGAAGCCAGAGCTTTACCCAGTCACCTACAAGGATGACACACCCAAAGGGCAGACTGGGCAGGCACCAGAGCTCTGCTAATGCAAACCCTGCTTTGCAGGGTGAGTCTTGCACACAGCTCCTCCCCTGTAGTCACAGCCAGTCCTCACAATCAATCAGCTTGAGGATCAGTCCCTCTCATTGACTTGTAAATAGCAACCAAGGCCCAACTACAACAGGAGGACATACACAACCTACACAAAGGACACAACTGGAGCACGTGGCTCTGGTGACAACTTACTACATGAGGCCACTTTACTAAGATTGGGAGGCATAGCAGCCCTATCAGTACATAGAAACAAACCCAGGGAGGCAGCTAAAATTAGGAGACAAATAAACATGTCCCAAATAAAAGAACAGAACAAAGCTCCAGAAAAAGAACTAAATAAAATGGAGATAAACAACCTAGCAGATGCAGAATTCTAAAAACTGGTCATAAGGATGCTCAGTGATCTCAGGGATAACTTTAACAAAGACATAGAAAACATAAAAATGGTGATAGAAAACATAAAAATGAACCAGTTAGAAATAAAGGATGCAACAAATGAAGACTGAGTTACAGGGAATCAACAGTCACTTAGATGAAGCAGAGGATCAAATTAGCAATTTAGAAGATAAAGTAGCAGAAAACACTTAATCAGAATAGCAAAAACAAAAAGGAATCTAAAAAAATGAGAATAGTTTAAGGGGTCTCTGGGACAACATTAAGCATACCATCATATCATGGGGCTACCAGAAAGAGAAGAGAGAGAGCAAGAAATTAAAAATCTATGTGAAGAAATAATAACTGAAAACTTTTTTAACCTGGCAAAGGATATAGATCTACAAACGCAAGAAACACTGAGAGTCTCAAACAAGATGAACCCAAGAAGGCCCGCACCCAGAAACATCATAATTAAAATGCCAGAAGTTAAAGACAAAGAGACAATCTTAAAGGCAGCAAGAGAAAAGCAGTTGAATACCTACAAGGGAGCTTCCATAAGCTGATTTCTTAATAAAAATTTTGCAGGCCAGAAAAGGATTGACAGGAAATATTTAAAGTGATGAAAAGTAAGGACATACAACCAAAATTACTCTACCCAGCAAAGCTATCATTTAGAATTGAAGGACAGGTAAAAAGCATCCCAGACAAGAAAAATCTAAAGGAGTTCATCACCACCAAATCAGTATTACAAGGAATCTTAGGCTTCTTTAAGATGAATAGGGAAAAAAAGATAAAAAATATGAATAATAATATGCAACAACTACATGTCTATTAACAATTAGTTTAAAAGTAAATGGACTAAATGTTCCAATCAAAAGACAGGGGGCTGAATGGATAGAAAACAAGACCCTTACATATGCTGCCTACAAGATACTCACTGCAGATCATAAAACACACACAGACTAACCGTGAAGGAACGGGAAAGAGATATTTAATGAAAATGAAAACAAACCAACAAAGAAAACCTGAGGTAGCAATACTTACACCAGACAAAATAGATTTTAACCCTTTTGCTGCTGCATTTGGATATATCCAAATGCATATTTACATCCACTGATTGCAATTTTTGAGTTTCCCCCACAAGCTTAAAAAAAAAATGGTTTAAATAGTGTGAAACTGTTTCAAGGACTTTTCTCCATTTACATATTTTTAAATATGCTTTCCTGTGACTTGCATGATCAACAATGATGTTTTATATGCCATATTATGTACC
The DNA here is from genome assembly GCA_004026885.1 of Lyroderma lyra. Classification (NCBI taxonomy): domain Eukaryota; kingdom Metazoa; phylum Chordata; class Mammalia; order Chiroptera; family Megadermatidae; genus Lyroderma; species Lyroderma lyra. The sequence goes on from PVJL010001899.1 coordinate 198,060, forward strand.
ATTTTGTAATAAAATTTTTACATCATCAATGCCATTAGATTCTAATTTATCTATACTTAAATCTAATTAATGCCACTTAGTATGTTTCGACTATATTTTGCTAAAATTTAATATAATGGTAAATTTATAGCCATATAACACAAATTTAAAATAAAAATAATGTGATTTATATACAAAGCAGCCTAAAATGTTATTAAATGTATAAAATAGTCAAAATGTCAACTATTTTTTCTGGATTTTTGACACATTTAAAAAAAGAAACTTGAAGTCATTTAACACAGTGAAATGTTTAAATCAAAGGCTATAACAAGAGACAAAGAAGGACCCAGTAATTTCACTTCTGGGTATTTATCTGAAGAAGCTCAAAATGCTCTTCAAGGGGACATGTGCATCCATGTGTTCATTGCAGCATTGTTTATAATTGCCAAGATGTGAAGGCAGCCTGGGTGTCTATTGATGGATGAAAGGATAAAGAGGAGGTGGTACATATATACAATGAAATGTTGCTCAGTCAGGGGAAGAATGGGTTCTTACCATCTGCTGCAGGATGGAGGGACCTGGAGGGTATTGCGCTGAGTGGAGCATGGCAGACAGAGAAAGACAGATGCAATGTGATTTTGCTTATATGTAGAATCTAAAGAACAAAACAAACAAATGAACGGAAACAAAATCACAGATACAGAGAACATTCTGATGGTTGCCAGATGGGAGGGGAGTTGGAGTGAAAAAGGAGAAGAGATTAAGAAGTACTAATTGGTTGTTACACAGTAGTTGTGGGGATGTAAGTTACGGCATAAGGAGTACAGTCAATAATATTGCAATAACTATGTGTGGTGTCAGATGGGCACTAGATATATTGGGGTGATAGATGGGAGGGGTTTGGAGGACAGGGTGAAAAAGGTGAAGGAATTAAGTACAAACTAGTAGTTAAAAAATAGTCATGAGGATATAAAGTAAAGCATGGGAAATATAATAAATAATATAGTAATAAGTATCCGTAGTGCCAGGTGGGTACTAGACTATGTAAATGTCTAACCACTATACTGTACACCTGAAATTCATATAAAATAGTATTGTGTGTCAAAATTAATAAATAAATAAAGTGGAAAAAATAACATGAGGTAGTAAACTTACTGTGACATAAAACTAAACAAATCATAAATAAAACGAGACTGGCTCATTAAAATGAGGCAGAAACTGACACTGTGTGTCCCCAAGGTCACATAGCTAGAAAGTGGCAGTCAGGGTTCTAGCTCAGATAATAAGACTGGTAAAAAAAAAAAAAAAGAAAAAGAAAAAATATTAAAGACAGGAATTCCCTGATGGTGTAGCGGCTTAAGGCTTCGGCGCTGGCACTGTCAGCGCTGCGGCCTGGGTTTGATTCCCAGCCAGGGAGCTACCCACGTACCAAAAAGCAAAAAAAAAAAAAAAAAAAAAAAAAAAAAAAAAAAAAAAAAAAAAAAAAAAACATAAAAAAAAAAAAAAAAAAAAAAAAAAAAAAAAAAAAAAAAAAAAAAAAAAAAAAAAAAAAAAAAAAAAAAAAAAAAAAAAAAAAAAAAAGAAAAAAATAAGACTGGTATACCTGCACTCTTAACCAGCACAGCATTGTGTTCTTGGATTTGCCACTAACATGATCTACCTAAACAATAAGATCAGATGTCATTCAGACTAAATTTCCAAAGGATATGTATTGTACGAAAAAGAAAATGCCCATAAGATAATGTTAAGTAAAAATATGCAAGGGACAGAGCTGTGTAAACATGAGTGTCTACCTTCCCATTTCAAGGCCAGCTTCCTCTCACAGAGGTAAGAGAGGGTTCCAGAGCTATACCTCTCAGAAGGGGTCCTTGGAGGATGAGGAGATTCCTCAGCCTTGGGAGTGCTTCCCTGGCCACCCTCTGCTGGACACCTTGTCACTGCCAGGTCACCCGGGCCCTGGCTGCTGCCCATCCTCCAACACAGTGCAGGTACAGTGGGGGGCCCTCACCTCCACCATGCCCTGCAGTCCCCTGGACCTCCTCTCTCAGCACCAGCTACACAAGCAGGTGAAGTTCCATCTTCCCAATCATTTCATAGATAAACATTTTGTTAAATAAAAGCTATGCACGAATGTGGCTGAGGATGAGGATAAAGATGATAAAACAATACCTTGCACCACCTCTGATCACACCCCAGCTTTCCCTAGATAATGATTTTTAATCATAATATTAATTTTAGGCATTCTCTCTACTTCCTATAAATCGATCATGATTTAGCACTTTTCCATCACCTTCCCCTCCCTTCATTCTCCCAGTATAATTCTATTCATATTTTTGGTTAAATCAATAAAAAGGCTACTTTATTATGTCTTACTTTGACAATGTTCTTTGTAGAGCTAGGGGAGTATGTTTAGACTCCATCTCCTTTCTCATATAGCTTTATGTCTTCTTTCCTGATGTCCCAACGTCCTTTCTTTTCCTCCATTAAGCAATAACCACAAACACAAGGCATCCCTGTTATCAGACACGGAGCTATCTCCCTCCCCTTCTTCCAGGAGGCAGAGCCCCTTCCCAGTGGCATCTGTCTGCCTACTCTGATCTGTGCCCGCAGCCCTGATGTCATTCCTGGGATTTGCTTAGGGCGGTGGAGCAAGAAGATTTGCTACATAAGAGGTGGTAATTAGCACTTTGCCCCAGAATCCTTAGCGACAGAGTGGAGGAGATGAATCTCTTACAGAGGGGCCCCCTCAGGCATGACCCAGGTCCTAATCCTGCTCTGGGCCTCCTGGGGTGCTGCCTCTTCCTTTAAACCTTCTTTGAGCAACACAGGCTCCATCTGAGGAGCAGGATCTTGCTCCCCACACTACCTCTTCATGTTATTCAAGTACCTGAGTCTTTCGTTCCCAGCAGTCCCCTGGGCCTCTAAAGGACGATGGGGAGCTCCCCCTCTACCTCCTGTGCTGTGGCCTTGTGCTGTTCTGCTTCCTCCAATTATGCACCAGTTAAATCCATCATCAACACCCTCACGTCCCAAGGACAAATGCTAGTTGTCAGGGCCAGTGCCCAAAACCGCAATGAGGAAGGCTCTTGCCTATACAGCCTCATCATGAGTGCTGCCCTTCCTTTTTAGTCCAGGAGTCAGTATGCTACGTTGTTATGCTGTGTGGTGTTTGCTTTTTTCCCTGCCTCTCCTTGGGGCCAGCCTGAAAAAGAACGGAGCCCCATATGCTCAGAGGAGGCTCCCTTGGTTACTCCGAGAGGGGCTGTGAAATAACACTTCTAACAATGCTTTCATTTCATTTTCAGCCAAGAGGCTTTGTTTTCCAAGTGCTGAAGGACAGGGAGATAATGGTCAGTGCTTCCCAGTACAAGGACGTGTGGTATATTGGGGGTATTATATACATTGGGGTGGGGGGAAACAGGAAGGAAATTTGCTAGTATGTTACCAGTTGCTATCTCTGAATATGGAAGCAGAAGTGATCATTTTTCTTTTTTATCCTCTTCTACATTTTCCTATTTTTAAAAACTGGATCTACCACAAGATACCATTTGACAAATGTTTTATACACACACACACACACACACACACACACACACACACACATATGAAGAGAGAGCACCTTGAGTTTGAACAGGAAGCAGACCTATTGCACACATCTGACCACAGAGGTGATTAGAGCAGAGGTCTGTTTGCAAGAATGGGCACTCCAGGATAATGGAGATCGTGTGGCCCCGTCTGGATCCCAGAACCTCAAGCAGTGCCTGGTGCTTAACGAGCACACACAATAAGTTTTAAAATACATTCGTGAGTGACTAAGGGGGAAGGCATCCCTGCAGGTGGAGCCTGACCCAGTCAGGGACTTGGTCATCATGGAGGTAGCCAGACCTGGTGTCTCTCAGCCATGCCTTTAGTGTCCAGGTCCTGGGAGAACGGAATGTTGTGAGTAAAACGGAGGGAGCTATCCTTCTAAAGACAAATGACCTGCTTTGTAAGTGCACCAGGAAAATGCATCACAGGAGGTAGGGAACTATATTCATTCCCCTGCTTCTTTGAAGACCATCCAATCTTTGACCAAGGGACTTGCCTGTGAGGCGGAGGCAGAGACGCCCGGTGGAGCAGCAGCAGCCAGCCACGTGAACATCGTTGGGAGAGCTCAACTTTCACTAAGGACATTTCTGTGAAGTTCAGCAGAGCAGCAGCCTGCTCCCAGTTTCCTCTTCGGGGGGAAGGATGGTGGGGGTTTCCATCTGTGTGTTTTTTCACCACTTTGCCAAGCCTAAAAGCTCATTCTTGAGACAAAGGCACAATGGGAAGTGGGACTTTCCACTCCGGTCACCACTGTTCATTATAATAGGTCTGTGGTCTAATACTTCCTTGTACTTATCTCCAAATACCATTAAAATGCCTATGTTGGTGTTAGCACTTTTGCCAAACTGCAGCTTCTTTGGCACTGGGACCCTATTTCCAAGTTCAGGTGGTCACTTTTTCCTCTTCTTGGTGATGCACCTGTATAATATGCCTCCAAAACATCATTTTTCAACAGTCAGGAGTCTGAGGGAGGCAGATGTTTCTAGACTGTTAGGTCTCTGGATATAAGATGTTCACTTACGGTAAATGAACACGTTTTCTGCCTCATTTTTATCTTTCGATTATAAAGAGAGATGGTGTTGAGGAGCAGGGTCCTCTGTCTTCTCTCAAAATGAGATCATGAGACTGGTAAGCACCCCTCAGAAGTCCAAGTGGGCTGAACATGCCCAGCTGGGCTTTCACATACTTGCTTTGGAGCCTGTGATCATTAATTTTATGTCAAGGTGGCTAAACTATGGTGCCTGTTGTCTGGTCATATGCTAATCTAGATGTTATTGTGAAGGCATTCTGTAGATGTGATTGACATTTATAATTAGTTGACTTTAAGTAAAGCAGATTACCCTCCATAATGTAGGTGGGACTTGTCCCATCTGCTGAAGGACTTAAGAGAAAAAAAATGAGGTTTCCCAGAAAAGAAGACTGTAACATAGAAATTCAGCTTAAAATTTCAGCCAGCTGGCCCATCCTATGGATTGTGGACTGGCCAGCCTCCACTGTGAGTCAATTCCTTAAAATAAATCTCTTTCTCTCTTTCTCTCATTTTCTTTTCCTTCTACCCCTCTTTCCCTCTCTACGTCCTTCCCTCTTCTCTTCTCTTCTCTTCTCTTCTCTTCTCTTCTTTCTCTTCTCTTCTCCTCTCCTCTCCTCTCTTAGCATCTCTCTCTCTCGAAATATCTCTAGATATTTGTTGTTTCTCTAGAGAATTCTGACTAATAGTGACAAAGACTCCCTCCTTCACCAAACTTGTCAGGCTTAGCTGAGCCCTCTTCTTGATTAGGTCTCACCCTTGGCCTGCTGAGCCCAGTATTACCAAAGATTCCTACTAAGGCAGGTAAAGAAGACTCTCCCTCTCCCCAACACACACACACACACACACACACACACACACACACACACTCACTCAGTCAAGCTCTTCTGCTCTCGATAGTTGATCAAGGTTCTCTTTCTCCCAATTCTTGATTCCTAACCTAGTTCCTCTTAGTAAATTTTTGTCCTCTCCTTCACCTTGCCCTGGTTATAAATTCCACTTGTCTCTGATTGTATTTGGAGTTGAGTTTAGTCTTTCCCCTGTTATAGCAGTCTCTCTCCTGCTGCAATAGTGTTGCATAAACTCTGTCTTGCCATTTTTAAACAAGTGTCCACTGAATAATTTCTCTTTAACAATACAGACCATAAACCTAAGAGCAGTTATTATAAGAATTTTACAATATTCCAGAGTCATAGTTTCTCTTGTGACTGCTATTTCCCATGTGCCTGTAGTAATTAGAAATGCTGAAATTAAGAATAGCACACAGGCTTGCCTGGAGTACAGCACACAGTAGGAGGACAGACACTGCATTTTACTGTCTCCACGAAGGAGTGTGGTACAGAATGGAAGGTGGAGGCCCTAATGGATGGGAAAGCTTCTGACTCCCTTTGGCCCAAGTGGGTAAACCAGACATCTGGCTGCACTCTGGTGTGAATTGGAGCCCAGGAACTGAAGAGAAGGACTGTTTAATTATTAGCAGCTTCTTGTGTGTATAGAATGTCCTTGTGAGCTATCTTCAAGACCCACAGGGACTTTAGCAGTATTGTGGGGAAGATTGGAAAGCCAGATGAGGTCATCACAAGCCTGGAGAAACTCTCTAGGAAGCAGCTGATGATCCACAGGGCTGTGACAAGTACTTATCTGGGTGAGGGAGTCACAGTGACAGCTGGCACATTAAACAGATGGTACCATCATTTTTCTGATTTTAGGGTATGGGAGCCTCTTCCCCTTGAATTCTGGGCAAAGGACCACAAGTTCCAGGTGGTGATCCAGCCCCAGACAAGATGTCCAATAGATCAGTCAGAAGTCAGGTCAGATGGACAAGGACAAGAGAAGGGTTGATCTGAGATTCAGTGGGCTCAGCTGTGGCACAGCTGTCAGGCTGAGGTCATGATGTCCTCCTGTCCTGAATGGGAATGGTTCAGGACATGGGTGTGGCTGCCTTTGCAGAGGAATGTCGCTGACACTCCAACAGGGAAGGTCTGGGTCAGTGATAACAAGTTTATCCTGTCTTTCCAGCTCTGCTTCTGGGAGACATGCTAAGAATGTCTCCTTTTAATTGTTAAAAATATGCATTTCTTTCTTCAGTGACTTGCATCACTATACAGTAAACAACAATAATAAAATAGCTAAAGTTTACTGAATATTTCCCATAGGCTAGGAACAGACATGTGTAATTGCATATAATTAACCCTATTATTCCCATTTAACAGTTGAGAAAACAGGCTTGTGGAGTTAAGTAAATGCCCCTAAATTACACAGGTAGAGGAAACCTCATGTGTGTGCAGACAATCTGAGTTGACACTTGACCACCATACTATATCTTGGCACAAAACTTGCATCCCAAAGGGTAGTTATTGCTGAACTGACTAGATTTCAGATGGCCTCAATACAGACTCCCAGTCTTCTGTTAACTGGAGACCTAAACACACACCAGAAATCTTAGGTGCTGTCAAGTATTGGCTCTATTTGGCTTAAGTCACTGTTGTAGGATATTGTCCGCCCAAGTCTTCAGGGACGGCCCCATTTTTTCCCACTGAATAGGAATGTAGCTATTTGCAAGCTCTTTGCAACACCAAAAAGAGCTCCCCTGAAGGCTGAAGAAGTATCCTCTGGCTTCAAGCAGAGCACTATAGTAATAGATAGTCAGCAATAGTTATTACCAAATCCAATGCTCCTTAGTTCTCCTTAGATCAAGGATCTGCAGTGCTGACTTTTTGGAAGTAGCAACATTCAGAGTTGAGCTGGGGCTTTGGACTGAGAGAGACCTGGAGTTAAATTTTTTCCCTATTGCTGATTTGCTAGGTGATCTACAGTGAGTTACTTAAATTCTTTGTGCCTCAGGTTTTTTTTCAGTAGTGTCGAACAAAATATTTATGAAGTAATTGCCCAGGGGCAAACATAAAGTATAAGTTCAACCAATGCCCACTCTTTCCTTTCTCCTTGTTAAAAAAGTATATGTGTGCAAAGGCAGCTCCTATTAGGCCAGAAGGCCTTAGCTGACTCAGATTTTGTTTCATTTCATTTTAAGAGACTTTTTGTTCCTAGGGACCTCTAGCTCTGCTCGGCAGTGTTCCCCATGGCTGAGTCCATATGCTGCTGCTGGGCATAGGGAAGTGAAATCAATAGGGTAATTCAGCACTGAGGTCAGGGCTAGCACCTGCTCCCTGAATTCCCTTATTCCAACTTCTGGGGAAACAACTTCTGGCCATGGTGCTGAAGGACACTGTTCTATTAATAGATCCCCTGAATACCCTCTCCCTTCTTTCTACTTCCTTGGGTTGCAAGTTGGCTTACAGGTCTTGTAGTCAGTCTTGGTCTGGCCTCTGGTCAATCTCTAAAGTTAAGTTCCACAGCTCTTCTCTGGAGTCATTTGCCGAACTGAGGAAGATGTTGTCAGGTTGGAAATTAAGAGATGGACCAGTTTCCACAAATTTTAATTCAGCATTCATCCTAATGACCAATCCTTTAATCAGGAATATCATAAGAATAGCAATTCTGAAAACTAGCATTTACTGTGCCCCTACTACATTTTTGACACTATACTCGGTGCTTTAGCTATATAATTAAAAATAAGCAATCGCATAATAAACTTGGACTCCAGTCTGATATACAATGAGCACTCAATAACTGTTGCTTTTACTGTTGCTAATTTTCATTTGATCTTCTCAAAACCCTGATGAGTAAATACTGGCATCCTCATTTTACAGATGAAGAATCTGACACTTACTAGTAAGTAGTATGTACTGAGGCCACTCAGCCACAAAAATAACAGAGATAAAGTTAGACCCCAGGTTGCTAAGTCCTAAAACTATTGTTAAAAGAGTATGCTACTTTTTAAGATGGTCCTTGCAACATGGGCAGAGGTCAGAAGGAGTACTTCGCCCTGTCTCCTTCCACTGTGTACAATCCAGTAGTGCACTGTGTTGACTCATAGGGGTTTTCAAGAGCTGACCATGTGCTCCTCTTCCCAATTGCATTGTTAGCACAAGATTACCCATGGTGGGGATACTTATACCACAGAACTAAGTAAACACTACAAATCAGGGCTTCTTAAATTTTCTAGAGCTACAGCTTACCAACAAACCACTGGCTCAGTCTGTTAACACAAGGAATGGGAAAAAGTCAAGGATTATAATTTATGGCTTTTAATCTGTGGTTTTTTAACTACCAGTATACCACACAAGTGAAGTGGGAGCATGATGAATTTATTAGTTATATAGTGCTTCATAATAAATTACCCTGAAATTTAGTGGCTTAAAAACAATAGTAAATACATATTATTGCTCATATTTTCTGTGAACCAAGAATTGGGAGAGATTTTGCTGCGTGGTTCTGGTTTGGAGTTTCCTCTGAAATTGCAGGCAAGATGTCTGCTGGGCTGCCAGTCATCTGCAGCTGGAGCAAATCATTCTCTTCTAAATCCCATGGTCGCCAGCCTGAGAACTATAGTAAATTATGTATTTATTTAAAGCAATAAAGAAGAGGAGATGGCTATTAGATAGGCAAACAAATGACAGTGTTTGCCACAACATTATACACTCTCCAGACAAGAAACCCTTGTAATCACCATACAATTGGCCTCTACATGTTTTCTCCTAGCTTATTAACCAGAATAAATTACTCTTGTGTCTTTTTATGCCTGATTTGCACAAGCCAACTTTGTGTCTCTCTGATTGAATAGATAGCCTTTTCCTAGGGTGGGGCTGGATCTCTGGGTGGGCCATATGAGGAAAAAAATGAGGCTGATGTGCAATATAGAGTGCACCTCTGAAGAGACAGAGAGAATGAGGCTTCTGCCACATTTGGTCTCATCACAGGTGCCTAATTCTGCAGCTGTTGCTTGCTTGGTTTATATTCAAGTTGAAGAATGTTCTGTGACTGCTCCCTGGGCTGTTGTCTTTGAAAGTATTTGAAACATTTTCAAAGCAATGTACAATGAAGACAAGAGAGGAGAAAGTAGTTTTTATAGCAAAATATTTATGATTATTAACACTTGATAATATAAATGGCACAAGTGATGCTGTTGCCTTGACATCACAGACTGCACTCTTCACTTAACATTTTTGTATGAAGAGCTCAAAACAGTATGTGGTTAATAAATCCTCACCTTGTAAAAGGATTCAGATAAAGCAGATGCCATGAATTCCCCTCCTTAAACCTAAAAATTCTCAATTAGAAAATATGTTTTTACTTCTATTGGAGATAGCTGGGTCTGGGGAAAAAATGCTTTGAATGTAGCTTTCTTTATCAATTAGATCATTTGTCTCATCTGCCTATAATGAATGTACTGTTTTAAAAAAAATCACACTAAGCACAAGGCATGCCTAACTCAACTGAGGCATTTGTGATAGGACTGCCAGACAGGCCAATTAAAGATTTTAAAGTGTGGTGTATAAACTTCAGCAAGGCACAATGCAAGTACCTTCTAATTACCATGGAAACAGTAAGGAATGAGTATGGGATGGCAATATCCTACTGAGTCATAACTGATTGTTTTGAAAGTGTCCCAAATGACACTCTTTGTACACCTGACGTAAGGTGCACTTTTTTCCTCCTATAAATTGTTAAATGCATTGTTGTCAAAATCTCTCTTAACAGGGTCTTTTGCAGAGTGAACGTTTTTCATTTTGATAAAGTCTAGTTTGTCAGATTTTCTTTGTATGACTCACCTTTTTGGTGTCATGTGTAAGAACACTTTATGTGGCTTTGTATCCCATAGATTTCTTCCTAATTTTTTTCTAAAAGTTTTATAGTTTCATTTAATATTTATGTCTATGATCCATTTTGAGTTAATATTTTGCATAGGTCAAGTTTCATTTGTTTGTTTGCTTCTAGCGATGCCCAATTGCACCATTTCTTGAAAAACTTATCCTTCCTTCATTGAATTGCTTCTGTGCTTTTGTCAAAACTCAGTTGGGTATATTGGTATGAGTATTTTTCTGGGTTCTTTATTCTGTTCGACTGCTCTGTGTGACTACACTTCCGACAATACTACACAGTTTTGATGACTGAACCTCAAAATAAGTCTTGAAATCAGGTAGATGGATTCTTCCCAGTTTCTTCTTCCTTTTAAAAAAATGTAAGGTACTTAAGTTCTATGGCTTTTCCATATACATTTTTGAAAAATCTGTATCTACAAAAATCTTTGCTAGGATTTTAATAGGAATTGCATTATACCCATATATCAATTTGAGAGAATTAACATCTTTACTGTGTTGAGTCTTCCAATTTGTGAACACAATGTGTCTTCTTTTTTTTTTTTTTCTTTTTGGTATGTGGATAGTTCCCTGACCAGGAATCGAACCCAGGCCGCAGCACCGACAGCGCCAGCGCCGAAGCCCCAAGCCACTACACCATCAGGGAACTCCCTTCTTTGATTTCTTTCATCAGCATTACATAGTTTTCAGTGTGCAAGTCCTACATATATTTTGCTAAATTTACATATGTTTCATTGTTTCTGAGCAATTGTAAATGGTATTGTATTTTAATTTATTCCACATGTTAGTTGCTAGTATATAGAAATACAATTTATTTTTGTGTGTTTTTCTTTTATCCTGTGACCTTGCTGAACTCACTTATTGGTACTCGAGTTTATTTGCATATTTGTTGAGATTTTCTTCATGGACAATCTTGTCATCTGCAAACAGATACAGTTTTATTTCTTCCTTTCCATTCTGTATGTTCTTTATTTCCTTTTCACTCCTTGATTACACTGGCTAGAACTCCTAGCACTATATTAAATAAGAATTATGAAAGCAGACATCTTTGCTTTGCTCCTGATCTTGGAGATAATGCTAGCTGTAAGTATAAGATACTTCAAGATAATGTTAGCTATAAGTTGTTGTAGATGTTCTACAACAAGTTAAGGAAATTCCCCTATATTCCTATTTTTCTGAGAGTTTTTATGAAGGGGGCCTTAATTTTATAAAATGCTTTTAAATGACATGATCATGTGATTTTTATTCTTTAGTCTGCTAGTATGGTGAATTACATGAATAGATTTTTCCCTATATTGAACCAGCCTTGTATTCCTGGGAATAACCACTTTTGATCATGTCGTATGACTGTTTTTTGTATTGTTAATTTCTATTTGCTGATATTCTGTTAAGGGCTTTTGCATCTATATTTATAAGATATATTGGTCTGTAGTTTTCTTTTTTTTATCCTGTCTTTGTCTGGTTTTGGTGTCAGGGTAATGATAGCTTCATACAATGAATTGAAAAGTGTTCCCTCCTCTTCTGTTTTCTAGAAGGGATTGCATAAAATTGATGTTACTTCTTTAAACCTTTGATAAAATTCTTTGGATCTGGAGATTCTTTGGATCTTTTCTGGGAGTGTTAAAGTTATACAATCAATTTTATTAATAGTTGTAGGACTATTTAAATTATCTGTTTCATTTTGGGTGAGTTGTGGTAGTTTGTGCTTTTAAAGGAATTGGCCCCTTTCATTTGTTACTTCAGCCCAAATGACCTTAGATCCCAAATGCCTCTTCTCTCATCTCAAAAACACCTCAACTGAAAGGGTATGACTTTCTCAAACCGTAGCAGTGATATGGTCCAGACACTCAGAGGGGAGGCCACTTCCTATTTTAAAGATGAACACTTTCTGCTCCAGGACTTAGAGTTAGGACTCCACTCCTCCCAGTCCATCTCCAAATCTATCCTTTATCCATGGTGCCCTTGAGTGCTTCCACCACTCTTCGTTGTCTCTGTCTCTGTACTCTGTCTCCCATTCAGATCAATATACTACCTAATGGATCCTGGCATTGGGCCATAATTTCCATATCAGCAATTATGGCCCAATGCTTCTATGGCACACAACTATGGTGTAAGCATAGTGCTTTGGCAAAATGCCACAGTCAGGGGATAATGCCCCTTACACCCTGACATTCAGTCCCCAGAATGCCCTTCCTCTACATCTTCAAGGGCAAACTCTGTCCCACCCTGCTCCAGCTTTGAACATGGCAAAGACATGAAAATTCTCATACAAGATGTCTATTAAATATTGATTTACAAATGAAACAATGTATTTAGATGTAGAAGAAACTTCCACTGAAGAATAAATGGACAAGTGGGGCTTAGAAGATTTGAGGAATGTGGTGTAAAGCTTTTGTAGAGGAAAGAAAGGCACTAGGAAGCAGTATCAGAGTGTAAAGTGGGGCCTTGCCATGTTGGTGAGGCATTGCTCTGGGAAATGATGATGAGTCAAGTGTATTTCAGAGCTAGAAATAGGAGAACTTGTGTCACCTCCTCAGGGAAGCCCTCCTGGGTCTCCCATATAAACTTTAACATTTCTCTGAGCTCCCGTAGTACTTTCAAGTCACCAACATAACTGATACATATGGTGAGAGATATATTAAGATATAATTCACACATCATACAATTTAGTCTTTTAAAATATATAATTCACAAAGTTGTGCAATAAATACCACTCTCTAATTCCAGAGTACTTGCAGTATCCTCAAAATAACCTGGTACCCGTTAGCAGTCACTCACCATTCCATTCCACCTTTCCCCAAGTCCTGGAAACAACTAATCTACTTTCTGTCTCTGTGACCTGCCTATTCTGGACATTTCATTTAATGAAATAATGTGGTCTTTTCAAGATTCATCTATGTATAGCTGTATATATAAGTATACATTGTAGTATATATAAGTACTTAATTCTTTTTTATGACTGAATGACGTTTCATTGTATGAATAAACGACATTTTGGTAATCCATTCACCAATTAACATTTGGATTGTTTCCGTATTTTAACTATTAGAATCAAGTTGCTATGAACATTAGTATACAAGATTTTGCGTAGAAATATGTTTTCAATTTCCTTGCGTATACACCTAGGAGTGGAATTGCTGGGTCACATAATAACTATTTAACTTTTTGAGGAATTTCCAAACTGGTTTCCAAAGTGCTACAACACTTAGCCCTTAGCATTCCCACCAGCAATGTGTGAGTGTTCCAATATCTCCACATTCTTGTGAACACTTGTTATTGTCAATCTTTTTTAGTACAGTCATCAAAGTTGTGAAGTTTTTGGCCATTATTTCTTTAAATATTCTTTCTGCTCCATTATCTCTTTTTTATTTCTGGGATTCCTGTTATGTATATGTTGGTATGCTTAATGATATTCCACAGATCTTTCTGACTCTATTCATTTATCTTAATTCTATCTCCTCCTGTTCTTCACACTGGAACATCTCCAATGATCTATCTTCCAGTTCACTAATTCTTTTTTATGACTGTTCAAATTTAATATTGAGCCCCTTTAGTAAAAATTTTCATGTCACTTATTGTATTTTTCAACTCTAGAATTTTTATTTGGCTTTGTTTATTTTTTTTTTATTGATATTCTATACTTTGGGAGACATTGATCACATAGTTTCCTTTAGTTCTTTGAACATGTTCAAAATACCCAATTTAAGGTCTTTGTCTAGTAAGTGCAATATGTGAGCTTTCTCAAGCACTGTTTCTAATGACTACTTTTTGAGGGGTATGAGACACACTTTCTTGTTTCTTCACATGCCTTACAATTTTTTGTTGAAATCAAGATTTAACATTTCTCTTTAATAAACACTTCCAGGACTCTTGCAGGCTTTTGGTTAATTTCCAGGACTATTAAAACATTGATTTGGAGACTTTTTTTGGCAACATTCTCATTACTTTTATGGAGGAAAAGATTTTCAGACACACTTATTCAATCATTTCTGCTGTCACCCCCTAGAACTTTGAAGCAACTTCCATTATAGCACTTGCAACACATGATAATGAACGACCTACTTTATTTTGCTGCTAGGCTCTGAAATCCTGAAAGGAAAAGATTGTGCCTTATTTACTTCTTTATCTTCCCCTTCCTGAACAAAGCTAAGTGCTTGGTAAGTAGAAGACTGTCATTGAAGGAATGAGTGATTGAACCCCCAAAGAAGGTAACCATTGAGAAACAATTTCTGTGCTGTCTTGGGATGTTATGGCTTTATTTCTTAATTCTTGAGAATCCTGAAAAACTATTGTTGTATTTATATCTAGATAGTTCTGTGGGTTTCTATCCTAATTGTGTCACTTATTAACAGAGTATCCTAAGGTAGTTTCACAATCATTTAGAACTTCAGTTTTCTCCTATATACAATGTGGATAATGATACTTAAGATCATGCTATTGTGATCCTAGTGTAACTCAGAGGATTAGATGAGATGACACATGTAAAGCTCATAGCAGTGTCTGACAGTGCTGCTCATAATTATGAGTGTTGATTGTTTTTGCCTTTCCTAACTCCAGGGAGCTCTTTAATCATTTCTTGTTTAACCTGAGCACCTGCCAACAACAACTGGTGAACAGTGGTGTCCTTAGCTCTCTGATGCCTGAGCTTTCTTCCTCAAAGGCCTTCTTTGAAACCTAGGCAGGCAGAACAAACAACATGCTCCATCCAAGGGGCTCATCCACTGACAGAGCTACAAACAGAAAACACCTGCTGCTTTGTGGTGCTGGTCAGGTGTGGAGACAGAGACCGTAAGTCAGCTTCTCTGAAGCACTGGAGATTTTAAAGCAGGGGAAAGGTAGGCAGACCCAGGACTTACCTGGCAAGGGAAGCAACCTCAGGACTCCTAGAAAGCAACGTGGAAGGGTCCTCAGAACTTCAGGATAATGGGCCTGGAGGAAGAGGATGGGGGACAAGTTGTGCTGGGATCTCTAGTTTATTTACACTTCCAGGGATGGTTTTCCTTGAAAAAGAAGGAGGGGGAGGATGAGGAGGAGGAGGAGAAAGAGAAAGAGGAGAAGTAGAAGAACAGGAAGGGAAGGGGAAAGGGAAAGGGGAAAAGGGGAGGAGGAGAAGCATCAGATTTTTTTAAAAACAATTTGAGAACAACTGTTCTAATCCAAAATTATTATTATAGATAGATGAAAATGCAGACCAGCAAAATTCAGTGACTACCACGGTCAGACAGGAAGGGATCAGCAAAGCTGGTACTCCAGAGGGGGTGTTGTTCTGACTGAGAGTCCAGGATTCCCGTCTGTCTTACCTGCTGCCACCCTGTTAAGTCACCTACCCCAGCAGATGAAAAAACACATGAACCTGTGTTGTCTTGAGTCATGTACAATCTCATCTGATCATAGATGCTGGAATCTGCAGGATTTGGTAGTTATACGTAAAATCAAGAGGAAGGAGTCCGAATACCAGCTCTGGTCTCATCAGTGAAGCTGTGTCAGTCTCAGTTTTTTCATCTAAAAAGCTGGAGCTCCAAATCAGCTTTCTAATTCCCTCCTTTGGTTGGTCTAAGGATCACAGAAAAAAGAGATGTGAAAAAGATGTTTAATTCTAGCTTTCCTCAATTCACATGTTCACCAGCATCTTCCATGCATTCCCTTAGTGGCAGAATACTGATATTCATGGCTTTATTTGGTTTGGAGAATCCTAACCCTGAACCTTACATCAGAACCCTAGGCCACCCCTCTCCTCATGCTGATTCCTGGGCCGCAAGGAGAAACTACCAGGGGGAGGAAGTTTGTCACTTGTCCCACACCAAGAGGATGCCATGTGATGTGGGTGACCCCACCCAGGACAACTCCTTTTAGCTCCTGCTCATATTTCTGAGAGCTCACTGGACTCGGATACTTGAGTATGTAAGAAGCATCTGTATATGTGCCCCTCTAAGCCCGTCTGTCTTCCCCATCTTAGCATACGAGTATGGCACCTCCGAAAAACCTAGCTGGCGTCCTTCTATTTTCCCTTGCCTTCCAACCTCCTATAGTTCATAT
The DNA here is from genome assembly GCA_004026885.1 of Lyroderma lyra. Classification (NCBI taxonomy): domain Eukaryota; kingdom Metazoa; phylum Chordata; class Mammalia; order Chiroptera; family Megadermatidae; genus Lyroderma; species Lyroderma lyra. Next base: position 214,410 of record PVJL010001899.1, read on the forward strand.
AATGGAAATTATATTTTTCTCATCAGCATTCAGGCTCTTCTCCCTAACTACGTAGCACCTATGCCGTCTGGGTAGGACTGACCTCACCTATACTTTTATAGCCCAAGCCAACTAAGGTAATCTCATCTGCTTCCCCATGGTGATCGCTCCCAGTAACTCCCATCTAAACTGATCAGTTCATTGGCAACAGAGGTACAGTAGGGCTGTCAACTATCTGACCCCTTCTCCTGGCAGTAGGGTTCATTTATAGATGGATCGATCAATACCAAGACCAGGATTTTTGTTTTATGATCGTTGGAAACAACGTTGGCTCCTCCTCCGTGTGCATGGAGCCCTCTTACAACAATATATGACGTCCGCATAATCCCCCTTATACTTTTCACTTGTGCAAGTCTGTAAGTTGCCCTTATTTTTGGAAGATAGTTAACACTGTATTTTCTGAAATCAAAAGCATCCAAACTGATAAGCTTAATGAAACCACTAGCGAGGACTACCCTATCTGCTCCCAAAACCATACACCGTACACCGTATCTGTTCACTTGTCACCACCATCACTCTGTGACCACCACACTAGTTCAAGGCAACCGTACCTCTAGCCTGGACTGGGGTAACTGTCCTTATTTCACCTTCCTACCTCCACTGTTGACCCTCCAATGTCGTCGCCACACAGCAGCCAGAGAGATCAGTTAAAAATGAAAATCACATCTGGTTACTTTCCTGCTTAAAACCTTTCAAAGGGCTTTCATTTGCTCTTAAAATAAAACCCAATCCCACTTCTTTATCCATCCCATCGCCCCCACCCTTCACCACACAGCCCTTCTGCATGTGGCCCCCGCATTTCCTTTGGCTTCTCCCTGACTCTAATGGCTCCAGCCTCATGAATCTTGAAGAGCCAAGTGCATTCCCCCCTCACTGTTCCCACTGCCTGGAATGCTTTCCCTGTTGCTCTCCACCTGTCTGCCCAACTGTCATCCTTTAAGTGTCAGCTCACCTATCACCTCCTTGGAGCTGTCTGTCCTGCCTTATCTCTTGTTTATCTCCTCCAAGGTGCTTATTACAATTTGTAATGATCTATTTTATGCACTTTTTTATTGTTACTAGAATGGAAGCTTCTTATAAGGACCTTGACTGTCGTGTTTATACTATGTTCTGACTTATAATTAGGCTCAATAAATATTTTTTGAATGAACACCCAAGAGCTTGCTCAACAACATGAAATCGCCCACAGGGAGGTGTTCCCGGGTGCCACCCAGTGATGGGCTGAGGCTGGGCATGGAGGTCAGGGGATCTCCACAGCCTAATGACACAGTGATGCATTGGTCTGAATCATCTAGCAGATGAGAGAGGCGCCGTGAGCACCCGGTCAGCTGCTGGGACCGTGGATCACAGTGCAGTGCTCTGTCTAAACACGCTACAGCTCCAACAGTATCACCTTCACCTGGGAGTTTGTTAGAAATGCAGAATCTTGGCCCCACCCCAGACCTATTGAACCAGAATCTGCACTTAAGAAGATGGCAGCTGATTTGTGTGGACCTTGCCATTCTAGAAGCCCGACTCTCTGCCACCTGAACATGCAATGTCCATACTGATACCCCAAAATACTGGCAAGGGTCAGGAGCCAGGCTTCTTCATACACTGTATGATATGACCTTAAGAGATTATGTTTGACCTCTTTAGGCCTTACATTCTTCATCACTTACAAGACCTGACCCTATTACCTGGTAAATGGGGTCAAGGTGATAGAACAAAAAGCCTCGGGCTGAGGCCGTCCTGCTCATCTATGATCTTTGGAATTTGGGTGATTAATAAGAGAAAGATGAGAGCAACCCTTGGGACACGATGGGGGTGAATTAAAATGAACTTCTAGAGAGAAATGTATGTGCACCTATGAATGTATGTATATGTATATTGTATATTCATATAAACAGCAAAGAATGGCCTCAGAGGTCACTCAGAGAAAATCTCAGCTAAGTCACGCTTCATAAAACAGAAGTGTTTATTACCTCCTTCCCCTACCCTGAAATCAGTGGTGCCTAATCTTGGCTGCACATTAGAATTACTTTTTAAAAGTCCCAGGTCCAACCAGCCCCACAGACCAATTACACCAGAGTCTCTGTGGGGTGTAAAGCTCCACTGGGCTTCGGAGCTTTAAGGTACACACAGATGCCCTGGGGGTGTGGTGGGGTGGGAAGGGTTAAAAAGCACGTTCAGATTCAGGAAGTCTGCATGGGGCTGAGGGTCCACGTTTCTGACAAGCACCCTATGCCAGGCCCCAGGAGATTCAAAGGTGCAAACAAACTTAAGAACTATGCTTTTGAGCGTGCTATGGAGAAGTCAGTGACGTAGTAGATGACATGTGTTGCTTATAATTGAAACTCAATCATCCTAATTCTCCCATACACCCTTTCTTGAGTGACTAATAAAAGAATCAGGGGATAGCAGGGAATAACTGATAAGGTCCCCAATGGAGGGAATATAATATTGTTGAACATCCACTATGTGTGCCATGTGCTTTAAAATACGCCTCTCCAATGAGTCCAATTTGGTGAGAGTAGAACAAATTTAGAGGTAAGAAACATGCTCAAACTTGGCCTCGCATTGAATAAAAGATCCTGGATTCATGCCCAGGTCTTCCCACTTCCCAATCCTAAGTGCTTTGAGAGCTGCCAAGCTGTCTGTCTCTCACTTAGAAGAGCAAAGGACTCGCCTGTGTTCTGACAGCTGCAGAAGGGAGGGGCTGAGGACGCCTTGCAGGGAGACAATGGAGGCCATTGTAGCAGCAGCTGGATGGATGGAGGGGAGAACAGGTGGGAGGTGTCGGGGCCAGGGAATAGCGCGAGAGGGGAGCAGCAAGTTACCTCAACCAGGAGCGGGGGAAGGTTTAGGAATTATGGTTTTGGCCTTTACCCAGGGCTTTTCTAGCGCTCGTTACCTTAGAAACATTACCATCACCAAATGCCATCTATTGCACATCCGCTGAGGCTCAGGCTGCTGCTTCTGGCATGTGAAAAAGCCCTCCTGTTCTGCACCCCATAGTTTAGAGTGTGCCCCCGCATGTAATATCAGCACCAGGTGCTATCACCTCAGTTTCCTGAACAATCCAAGTCAGAAAAATTCAGGGGCTGCCTCAACTTCTCACAATAGAAGCAAAACCCAGACCCAGACCTCCTAACTAAATTCGCAGATAGGCTTTCTCCCCTCGTCCCCTTTTTTATTAGATTCAGGTGTACGGAACAACACAGTGATTAGACATAGTGAGTTATATAACTCCCGAAGTGATAACCCCAATAAGTCTATTTCCCACCTGACATCGTACATCGTTATTAGAGTATTATTGACTATATTCCCTATGCTGTACTATATATCCTTGTGAATGTTTTTAAATGATAGTTGACAATATCATTTTATATTAGTTTCAGTAGACTTTCAATAACCATTGCATACACAAAGAAAAGGGGAACTCCATAAGGCCATCTGGGTGTTTGTTTGGCTAAGGGGCATGAAATTCTGTTCTCTCCAAGGACAGACATAGAATCACGTCATCATTTGAGGTAGAAAATAGCTAGAACCAGCCTTGTATACCAAGAGCAGGAAAGAAAGCTTGTCTGATATCCTGCAGGAAATAAAAAATTCACCCACACGGCCTTGCCGGGAAACTCCCAGGCTCTTCAGAAGGGCGCCTCCAGGGCTGGAGAAGCAGGCCAGATTTATCATTTAGATAGCACTGCCGCCTTGTGGTAGAAGCTAAGCACTGCACTATCCTAACCTTCCGCCCGGTAACTATTTAGGTATATTAGCTATTTACTTTTTTCCCCTCCTTTACTCTTCAGTTAACTTATATGACAGAACACATAGTGATGATATTTACTGACATAAGGAACCTAAGATGGCAGGAAGTGAGGTAGGAGGGAGAGCGAGCTTGTATTTGTGCATGGAACTAGGAGTGTCTCTGGGAAAACAACAGAAATTCTATCAATTTCGTGTCAAGGAGAAAGCTATAAATAAATTAAGCATTGTATTTTGACGATAAATATATATCTTGGCATTGAAACTCTTTATGTGAGAAATTTGCAGAACCCCTTTACTTTTAAGAGAGAATATATGTATAGTTTAGGCTATAATAAATTATATTTCACTTTGGCTAATCAATCAGGCACACAGCCCCCTCCCTCCCCAGGAAAATTGTCCCAGTGGGGATCTAGGGTAGGAGGACAAGAATTGTCTATTCCTTTACCTCAGAAACAACTTGCTACTTTATTTGTGACTTTAATTCAAGTCCATTTGTCAATAGTCATCTTTCCCAGCAAGAAGATGGGGTGGGACAGGAGATTATTCTACTATATGTTTCTTTGCTAAAGGTCTTAAATATATTCCGAAATCAATGGATCCTAGAATGGGAGGCAATCTTAGAAAACAAATTGTGCACCTTTTAAATTGGGTTTCATACAATCCGGGGTCCTGTGGAAGTGGCACTGAGTGCTCTGAGACAGGGGTGTGGGGTGGGCGGTGGCACCAACTGGGCTCTCTGTCCCCTTCACTGTCATCTGTTTTATGTGAGTAGTTCCCTGGCTGGGAAATGAACCCAGGCCGCAGCGTTGACAGCGCTGAAGTCTAGCCACTACACCATCATATATATAATGATAATAATAATAATAATTATTATTATTATTTTTAACGTGGTAGTTCCCCGGCTGGAAATCAATCCCATTGAGAGCGCCAAAGCCTAGCCACTGCACCACCAGGGGACTCCCCACCCCTGTCATCTGTTTTAAACAGTGAGCTTTGGTCTAGCATTGTACTATTTGGCTAGGGCTGTTTAATAATATACTACTGGCTGGATGGCTTAAGCAACAGAAATATATTGTATTACAGAAATATATTGTATTACAGTTCTGGAGGTAGAAGTCCAAGATCAAGGTGCTGGCAGATTTGGTGTCTGGGGAGATTTCTCTCCTTGGCTTGCAGATGTCCTTCTTCTCGCTGTGTCCTCACATGGCCTTTCCTTAGTGCATGAGTGGAGAAAGAACTCTCTAGTATGTCTTCTTATAAGGACACACACCTATCAGATTGGGGCTCTACCATTATGACCTTTTCAATGTTTATCCTGTCTGTAAAGGCTCTACCACCCAATGTAGTCACAATTGGGGATTAGGGTTTCAACATACAAATTTTGGGAGGACTCTAACACTGACTCTATAACAAACAACTTGTTTTAACAAAAGTTAGACTTCTGACAGAGTTTGAAAACCTTCTGCCCTTGCAGAGCCCACTCAGCTTGGGATGATGACAGAGGGCTTGTGACTCACGCAGGGCTCCCAGTGAGGGGCTGGCACAGCTGGTCAGGACACATGAGTGCATGGATGGGGCCCTCCTGTGTCACTTTAAAAAATAATGGTGGCATTTAGGTTATCAAATCAAACCACAGAAACTTAAAAAAAAATAAGGCACTGTGCATTGGAAGACAATTCTGTTGAAACATGATTAAACCAAGTGCACAGCGGAGGTCAGGGAATGTTAATTTGTCTAAAATGAGGGAACAGAGTCTAGTTTGGAGGCAAAGACTTGCAGAGATTCTTCAGGAAACTTCCGAGTAATCTCGATCACCCGTATTACTTACTGTGTCTGATTCCATTTACTTGGAAATAGCTCTACCCTAATCTCTACTTTTGACTTTGTAGCTATGTTAGCACCTATATTTTATTCACAAATGCCACGAAGAGATGAAGAGGCCATGGACTTTTCCTGGGGTAACTGGAAAGGATCTTGGCCATGTGTCATCCCATCAACACAGTGTCTGACACACAGCAGCTGCTCATTAAATATAGTGATGAATAAGACCAAAGGATACCGACAGGGATTAGGGGTCAAATGGACACTGACTTACACATGAGGAAGTGACTGCTCGAGAGCTTGCCTGATTGTTATTCTGGCACCTGGTTCTGGTAGTCCACTTGCTTCTTAGCAGCCTCTTCCAAGTCCTTTCTGGATTCTGTTGTTGGCATAGTGTGGCCTGACTCTGATGGGCCTGGAGAGCTGGTGAGGCCTGAAGCAATGATTGGGCCACTTCCTAGGCCCCAGTGAAGGGGCCCTGAGCCCTCAGGTCTACGGCCCAGGCTCTGGCACCTCTTCTTTCCTGGCTTCTCAAAGCTCTTGGTGCCCTGCCCACCATGTGGCCTCAGTGCTCCTGACATTCAGGGAACTTGAGGAGAGCATAGTGGCCCCAGTGATGGATGGTATGGTGGGGGTACTATCCTGGTGTGCCCCTTCATTGTATCTGTGTGTGGGGGGGAGCAGGGAACTATCCCTATTAGGTGGCATTAGGGGCCACCTAAGTGAACAGAGGAAAGAGACTCAGGGTGAAGAGATCTGAGGTGCCCAAGAAAGGGCAAGACCTTGCCCAAGAAGAGGCTGAGGTGGGCAGGAGAGTGAGGGCGATGGGCAGGGACTGTCACAACAGTTAGACAGAGAGGGCTAGGAAACAAATGCTCCAAAGAAGCAGAAATAACTGCTTTCTTATACAGTTGTCTGAGTGTAAAAATAAGATATATTCACTGTAGAAAATGAGCGGAGTTTGAGGGCTGTGGACTGGTCCCTGGGTTGCACAGGGCAAAGGGAACCGCAGGAGCTTCTGAGGCCTCGGGGGCTGTGCTCTAACTTGTGTCAGGGGCTGGCGGGGTCCAGGGACCGGCGCCTCTGCCTCCTCTCCCAGTCCAGTGATGATGTCAAGGGCCCACAGAGAGGTGGGCCTCAGATGAGACCCAGTCACCTCCTCTGTCCCTCTGGCCCTCAGGGGTGACTGAGCTGCTCCATGGAAGGATAATGCAGGGGTGCTGGAGTTGGTGGGAAGGAGGGCAGAGGAGAGGCCCTGTACACAGTGTCTGTAGGGGACTTGAGATTCTGAAAATGCTTTGGGACACAGGCGTAAAGCCCAAAGGTAACGAGGCTCCCTAATCCCATTCCATGAGTGAGAAGCAAGCATGTGGGTGGATTTGGGGCTTGTGAAGCAAATGGCTTCACCGGGGCCTTTGGTCTTCTCCCAGGCCAACGCTGCCGACCCAGTGCAGCATGGAGATGCCCTGAGCCAGCCTTCCCTGGCTCCACACGGGCTGGGCTTGAACCAAAGCTGCCCTTGACCATGCCCAGCCCACCTACCTTGCTCCCCACCTCTCCTCTGAGCCCAGGTGGGGGGCATGATCTGTTTGGGGATACTGGCCCCTCTCGTTGGATGTCTTCGACCTCCACTCATCTTCCACCCTTTGTCTCTCTGAGTTTGGGGTTATCTCCCCTCTTTTCTTGCTGTGTTCCTGTGTCCCTCCTTAGTGGGTTATGTCTCACAGGGTGGCGTGAAGCGAAGTCCCCAATGAAGACAATTTAGGGGTCTGTGGGCTGTGAGGGCTGGGTCAGTATCTCTAGGCTCCAGACCCCAACACCCTCCTGGCCAGCCACGCAGTCTGTGTGAGAGGCCAGCTCAGGTCTGGGGTTTCCCCTCCTGCCTCCACTCCAGGGCTTAGGATAAGAACCTCGTGTGGGTGCTGGAGCTAGGCTGAATGGCCCCTTGTCTCCACAGCCCCTAGCACAGGGCATGGCCTAGAAAACAGAACTGTGGGAAGGCTGCCTCCTCTCACCCCACCTGGTTCTGCAGAATGACTGAACCGGTCTGCTTTGTGCACGCTTCTTGTGACTTATGTTTATGTGACCTGGTTTTCAGCATTTGCAAAACTGAGAGTGAGGACATGCCCCGAGAAAAGGGCAGAACTACCCCAAGCTCTGCAAACTATCACCACGGAGGAGGTGGGCAGAGCCTCCTCTGCAAACATCTGGAGTTTTAAATAAATCATCCTGATTTTTTCATGTTGGCAACTAAGCAACATGCAGCTCGCTGTCTTTGGCTGCTGGGTGCTGGTGGCTAACAGTCAGTGAACACTTAATATGACAGGTAACATTCCAGTCCTTTCTGCACAGTGAAGTCACCATTACTGTCATCACATCTCACGAACTGAGAAATGTAGATGCACTTGCACCAGATCACAATTTAATAGGTGGTGTCTGAATGCTGGCAGCCTCGGTCGAGCTCCCACAGTAACCCCAGGGATTTTACCCCTTTCTCAGTATGACTCTAACTCCTAACAATTCTACTTCAATGAGCAGCTTCTATGTGCATGGCGAGCACACATTATCTTGTTCAAGTCTCACAACAGCCCTCTGGAGTCTATATTAAAACCTTCTGTTTTAATGGGATCAGGGATAGTGACTCTCCCAAGGTCTCTCAGCCTCTGTGTGAAGGGCTATGACCAACATTCAGGTCCATCTGGCCCCAAAGCCCCAGCTCCTACCATGTAGCCTAGTTTCTCTCTGAGTTCCCTGTGTCTGGCCCAGGGCCAGCCTCAACAGGGCCACTGGGGATGGAGGCTGCGTGCCTCAGCTTGGCGTCTGAGGCTGCTGGGCAAGGCTCCTGGGGCAGCCTCCCGGCGTGGGGCTCGGTGCAGGCTGGCAGGGTGGGCCTGGGTCTGAGCAGCCCCACAGAGAGGCTCACTGCGCACGCTCTCTCTCACTTCTCCATGGCAGGAGGCACTGCCAGATTCCCCTGTGGACCATGTCACTGCCCAGGGCATAGTTCACAGCATTGATCGTGGGCACCATTTTGGCAATGAGAGCGGGCACCTGTTATGGCAAAAACATACAGGAAATAAGGATCAAAGACTCTGCTCCTCAGTCTGGTCCCACCTGGTGACCCCAGCACTCCTCCTGCCTCCCAAAGCCACCAACCATTGTCATCAGCTTGACTCTACCACCTCTAAGTCTTCCCCGACCTGCTGTCAGATGATGCGTGGGAACACACAGCTCCCTGGGCAAAGTCTCAGCCCCTGGGCCCAGCGTGCGTGTTCACCATCTGGCTATTTGTCCCTGGTATCTCATATGAGGCTTAGGCAGCGTCAGGCAGCAGCCTCAGGTGGCCTGGGTGACAAGCAAATTCCCAGTGCATCATCGGTGTTCAAAGAAAGAGAGAAAGAGAGACTATCATTAGGCAGTAAAGCAAGAAAGAGAGATGGGTGAGACAGAGAGAAACAGAGATGGAGAGAAACAGAGACGGAGAAAGTTGCAGCTCTGGGTACTGGAGGGCTCTGTACCATCTGAAGCTTGAGGGAGATGGAGGTCACATCCATGATGGCTGCGTATAGATAGAGGAGGGCATAGGGGCCCCAGCAGAGCAGCAGCAATCTGGCTGGCAGGGTGGTGGTCACCTGGGGAGAAATTGTCACAGGAGGTAGGCACTGGCTTGCTCCAGTGCCTGGAAGCCCCGTGCAGCCCAGGAACCAGGTAGGTGCTTAGCAGGCCTGGGCAGTGTGATGGGGCTGTGGGAAGACGCGAAGCCTATGGAGCAACTTGGAACTGGATGGACCTTTCTGCCTTTAAAGATGCATGACCTAAGCCTGTTATTTTAGCTTACCTGACCTCAGTTGCTTTGTCTGTAAATGACTTGCCTGGAGGCTGGAGCTTGGGGCAGATAATGAACTCCCTTCCTGGTCAAACCCTGTGACTGTGTGTCTGAGGGTCCCTAGGCTGAACTGCCCTAACACTTCAGTCCCCAAACCAGCTCTTCAGCAGCAGCTGCAGCCACCTGGCTGGTCAATCTGCCCTGGGTTCAAAAGGGCTGCTTTCCACTGAGATAAGAACCAGGAAGCAGGCAATGTGGTACCATCTGGGGCCACAGGGGGCACAAGACGTGCGATCTCATTCAGGCTGGAAGTGGCCATGTTCTGCTTCTCACATACACTCAGGTGACAGATGCTGACGCTAAAAATTAGTTCCTATTTTCTCTTGACTATGTCTTCCTTTAACAAAGAAGGTGACTTTGGCTCGCAGTCGAAGTCCCTAGGCCAATGCATGGCTGGCTACCTCTGCTGATGCTACCAGAATAGATGATTTAAACTCTACTTGGGAAAAATGAGAAAATTCGTGTGGCTGACTTGTCTTCTGGCTGATTGAACCTTGATTGAAAAAATATGGCGACTTTGAGCACTCAAGCAGGGTTTGGAGGCGGTAATGAGCAGGGGAACGGCGAGCTAGGATGCGTTTTTGGTCCCAGCAGAGCCCCCCTTCTCTCTGACCTCAGGGTAACCCAGCATCCAGCTAAACTAGATTTGTATAGTCTTTTCCCAATTCACAGAAAAGAAACTCATGTGGCAAATTAAGCGTCTCAACAACGAAGGTGTTTCTTTTATGCACCATGACTGCCACTTGGGTGGTGGAGTGCCAGACCTGGGTTTGATCCAACTCTGTTTTTCCTAGTTGTGGCTTTTGGTGAGTTGCTTAGCTAACCTCTTTCAGCCACTATTTTCTAGTCTGTGACAGAGGGATAATAAGACTTTCCTTCCTCCAAGAGTGGTTGTATAACTGCCATGACACAATGCATATAAAGTACGACTTGTATCTGTTTTGTTTTTTTAACCTTTGGTGCTTGTTATGACTCACCTGTTAGAAATTATCCAGGTGACGAAGTTAAAAGGAAATTGTGACAAGGGAATATTGATGTAGGAATTCAGAAATGGCAAGGAGGGGCTTATTTTGAAGTGATGTTTTGCTTGGACATATGTGCTTGCAAGTGTGATCTTACGTTGTGGGTAGCAGCCTGTGCCTGGGATTAAGTTAAACACCTCGAAGCAAGTAAAAAGCCACATTATAAAAGTAAGTAATTTTGTGCAAACTCACATCTTTGGGAAGAAGGAAATGGATTAGCATGGATGATGTCCACAAGGGGCACCCTGGCTCTTGGGGTACTGCGTCTGGTTAGTCTGACCAGTCCCCCTCTTTCCTCCAGGTCTTGGTGATTCCCAGCAATGGCAGGGAGGGTGTGTTCTTGCCCTAACACCCCAGCTCTATGAAAGCTGAATTTTCTTCCAATCATTGACAACAAAGAAAACCCCTGCTTGCTGTCTGTCACATCATTCGTGTTTCCTAGCGTCCCTGAGGGGGACAGAGAGATTTCTCCTGTTCTGGGAGTTGACCCTTACCTGGGGATGGCCAGTCTTCCCGAGTTTCTGCTCCATGAGCCAATAGGACGTGAATGTGATGAAGAGGGGCAGGATGAAGTTGAAAAAGGCCATAGTGAAGAGGAAGCTGGTGAAATTTCTGCAGGCAGAGGGGGTAGAGGAATAAGAGTCATCTCTCAGGGATGATCAGCTGCCCTCAAAGTCCCATCTGCCTTTGCTCTGGAGAGTTACATGTGGGGAGCTGCTCCCGTCGAGTCAGTGCTCAGAGTTTGTGGCTCCTGGGTCCCATCTGAACTCCTCTTGGAGCCAGGGAGCCACGAGGCCCTCCTAGAACTTGCCTTTAGGAGCCAGGGAGCTGAGATAAGGGAGAGTCCTCCTTTAACTTGCTGTTGGGCAGTTCAAATGCTCAGTGTCGCTCTCTTTATGTGCCCCAAGTACGGAGAATGGGACTTTCGTTTGGGAAATGTGTTGACCAGATGGGTATGTCAGTAGACCAAGAGGAAGGAGCATTCAAGGAGTGTTTCTGGCACAGGGATTTCAACAGGGCCTGTGGATAGCAAAGGGACTGGACATTGTGCCACTGAAGAAATTGTGGTCATGGGAAGTGGAAGGGCTGACCCTTCATGGAGGAAATACCATGTCACCTTGGTGCTGTCCACTAAGCATGGGTGGGAGGAAGGGATGCCAGAATGACAGGACACAGGCTGGGGATGTACCTGAAGGGAGTGCAATGGAGGGCATGCGGACCAGACCCAGAGTTCTTAAGTGGGTTTCACCTGAAAAGCCTGTCATCAGGGGCAGATGCTTCATGAGTGAATGGGAGTAAACGTGTAAAGCAGAGGAATACAATATGGCTCTAGTGGAAGCAAAAGGAGGGCTGGAGCCCCATGACCCCTCCTCAAGGCATCCCCTAACGGGTCTCCCTAAGGCCTCTTCTCCCCAGAGCCTCATGGGTGGGGCAGTACTAGACACCTGCTTCACGATGGGGGGACCATATGCACTCACTCCTGTCTCTCCAGGGCTTGGCCCAGGGACTGGCTCACAGCAGATGCTCAGGGAATTCAGACACCTGAACTCCATGCCAAGGAGTTCTGTAACAATCAATGACTGTAACATTCTTTCAATCTATAGAACCAAGGACATGAATTCTTCTAGAATTTGTTGAAGTCAGAGCTGGGACAGCTGACTGTGCTGAAGATAGCAAAGAGGTCATGGGACTCAGTGACTGTTATAACCAATATAGGCCAATGGCTCCCTGTGTGATGCTCCTTCCAGGCCCAGCTCTGCACCCCAGTTTGTATAACATTCCCATCACTTGACCAGTGTTCAGGATGGGCTGGCCCCAGTCCCACTGTTAAGTGGGTATCATGACTAAGGAGTTGAGATTGTCTTGGCAAATATTGAGAGTCCCCCATTTGGATTGTCAGCTGTGACATCATTGTCGTAAGGGCTCAAAGCCAAGATTCCCAAGGAAGAAAGCCTCCCACCTCACCTGTTTCCCCGGGAGTAGTCCAGAGTGCAGCATGTCCCCAGGGGCTCATAGTCATAATGACCCCAGCCCAGGAGGGGCAGTGCTGCCCAGAAAGCAGAAGACAGCCACACAAAGAGCACCAAGGCTACGGCCGTGTCCCATGCCAATCGGCTGCCTGTGTGGACAGAGGAGGAGGATGGTTCAGAGGAGGTGAGGGCTATCAGAATGTAAACGAATGGACCTTATGGTCATGCAAAATGACCCCAAATCCTGGCTCTGATGCTTAATAGCTTAGTGCCTCAGGCAAGTTAAGAGTTTCTCTGAGCCTCACTGTTCTGTATTGAGGTAGAGAAGCCTGCTGCTCCCTCAAAGGGAGTTCGCGTGTCTGTGCTCCTGCAAGCCCGTGTGTGTGTGTGTGTGTGTGTGTGTGTGTGTGTGTGT
>PVJL010001900.1:0-80608 GCA_004026885.1 Lyroderma lyra
AGCGGGTGCTCCCACATTGGCTTCTTCCTGCAAAGGCCATAAAGGCTTTTAATTATTGATGAGCGACTCGTGTGTCTGGCCAATTCCTCAGCCTCTGGGAAGAACACAGAGTCAACTGGCCCTGCATCCTCTCTGATTACTAATGAGAACGACAGGAAGCCGCACCGGTGCTGAGGCGTGTTCCTGTGGGACACCAGCCAAGGCGTCCTGGATGGGTGACTCCAGGTTAAGCCAGCTGCGGCTCCCTGCTGCGGCTCCCAGTGGGCGCGAGGGGCCGGGGCTCCCAAAGGCAGGTCTGGGAAGTAGGCAGAGGTGGCGCCGGCGGCTCCCATGCTAGCAGCACGCTCACGCCCTGAGCCGCCTCTGCATTTCTTCGTCCTTTTGCCCAGACCGTGACCTTCTGCCAATGTCCAGGGGATTCCCAGAGCTGGGATGCCTGGACGTACCCCATGATGAATTCCCCCAAACGTCCATCAAAGTCAGGACAAACTGACTTCGGTCTGCCCGCACAATAGAAAATGATTCATCCACATAAAGGACGAAGCTCGTACGCGTGCTGCAACGAGGATGAACCTCAAACATGCTAAGTGAAAGGATGCGAGACGCAAAAGGTCACACATTTGTACGATTCCGTGTATACGAAATGTGCAGAATTCCCGTAGAGACTAGGCTGACCAGGCGGCCCATTTTACATGGGACAGAAAACACTAGTGTCCAGGCACACACGGGACGTGTGGTCAGCCTACCGACACCTTGGATTTAGCCCAGTGAGGCTAGGCTGACCATATGTACCGTTTGAAATGGGACAGTCCCATTGTTTTCTGTCCCGTCTAAAATGGGACATCCCGTCAGCCTAATAGAGACAGAGAGCAGATTGATGGTTACCGGGGGCAGAGGGTGGGGCAACGAGGAGTGACTGTATAACGGGGGTGGGGTCTCCTTGTGGGGGATGAAAGTGCTTTGGAACTTGATGGACATGGGGGTTGCACAACATTAGGACTAAATGCCATTGAATTTTTCACTTGAAAACCGTTTATGGATTTCACTCCACTAAAAACACCAAATCGGTTCATAGCACCCCGTTTACAAGCTGGGGATGCCATACCACCCAGTGCTTGCCAGTGAGACACCTGGTTCAGGTCCCAGGTCGGGCTGGGTTCTGGGGAAGCCCCTGCACTCCTGATAGAAGCTCCGACAGCTGGTTCTCCCTCTATGCTCCACTTCGTCCCCCTCGACCACAGATGCACTGTGACGTCGGTACTCGGGTTAGCTGCTCTTTACTAATAAAGAAACAGCCCAGAGAGGCAAAGTGGGTTGCCCAAGGTCACATAGCTAGGAAGCAGCAGGACTATGACTTGAACCCAGACTGTTTGCCATCAGCCCAAGCTCTTGAATTGTAAGACATGCCAGTTCTCTCGGGAAAACCAGGAAGGCTCTGCAAATCCTGGAGGAGGAGTGAACATCCCAAAGCGCGTTAAGCACCGTCGCAAACTCACCTTGAAGGACCGGATGTTTGGACTCCACGGAGTTAGCATTTAAAAAAGCAGTGTTTATACGTTCGTCCTCACCCTCATAACCCACTATGTGCAAGTAAATGAACTGTGCTCAGCTCTGCAGAGAGGTGGGGAGCTGCCCCGTGCGCAGGGCTCCGCACACACACTGTTTCTCTTGCAGGCTCGTTCCTAGAGGGGTTCCTGCAGCCAAATGGCATCAAGTGTGACCACTGCAGAGCACAAACAGGATTAAAGGGAAAACATCTGTGTTTTTGCAAGGCTGCACTAACTCAAGACAGACCAGCTGCCCCGTGCTACCCACATGCTCAGTGACTTTTGCTTGCTTTGGAGAGGGTTGGTGACCGTCTGGGGCCAGGCCTTGATTAGAAGAGAGGCGGCTAGTACACTGGCATCCCCATGCCGGAGTCCCATGGGTGGCACGGGACACGGGACATGTGTGATTCTATAATGTCAGAGTGACTTGGAGGCTATCCTGTCTTGGGCAGGAGGATTAAAGTCAGTGAGTCGTTATTGCCCTTCCCTCCTGGGGTGAATTCTTTGAAGTTGTAGAATAACTCCAAATATGTACCACTGTTTTATTAACGAGCCTTGGATCCCGTACAGGGCTGTGAACTTCAAACAAAACGAGCCAGGACTTGATCCTCGGAAGAGAAGCGGAGGCCCCGTCAAGATGCCCACATGCCTAAAGCTGCTGGTTGGGTCCAAGAAAGTCTCATTTTGTGGGGGAGAAGAAAGCTTAATTACCAGTGAAAGGAGCAACTCTCAGAACATATGGCTTTAGGTTTTGCCAAGATTCAAGGCCAAGTTATTACTGTATGATTATTGTTGTTGTTAATCTTCACCAGAAAGATGTGTGAAGCCGCGAAGGCGGTCCCCTTCCCGAGCACACTGAAGCTGGTTCGTCCCGGGAGGGCGACACGGATGGCCACCGGCAGAGCGGGGCGAGCACGTCTTTGTCACCTCTCAGCATGGAAGGGTGACCGTGACGTGTGTTCCATAGTGGCTTTCTTCCCCCCTCCCCCCAAAGAAGTCGTACTCTCCTTTGTTTGGGAAAGCTGGGATACCTCAGAAAGTGACTTGCCGGCCCAGTGCTGGTGTCGTGCTCGCCCTTGGGCAGCGGCGTCCTGCCTGCGTCTAAGCCAATGTTTGCACGGCGTGTCCTCCTCTGTTTAGACTTCCGTGTTTCAGAGACGACGTCACGGCTGAAGGGGCACAGTTCACGAAAGGGCCAATGCTCCACGAGCCAAGGACAACATGTTTTCAAAATCGTGTTAGCACATGAGCTTTGGCACCTTTCAAACTCATTCTTCACCCCTTTTCTGTCCCTCTCCGCCGAGGCTGTCAGCAAACTGTGTGGTCTTGTCTTGTGAGTGGCCGGGGCAGAGATGTGCCCTGTAGCCCATCACCAACCGGTAGAGGGTTGTATACAAGGTCATTGCCCTCATCCCATCTAAGTGGGGTGGTTTGAGTAGGACGGAGTGTCATCTGTGTTTGTAGACACTGTGTGGACTTGACATGTATGAGATCTGATGTGCAGCTGAGGACTTAGAACTGGCCGGAGTGGAGAAACACAGCAGCCCACGGGCACAGGGATTCGGGCTGTAGGGCTGATGGATAGAGTAAGGGCTTTGTGAATGACCCTTTGCCTTTGTTGACACACAGGTGACCCCTGTGTCCTCTAGATGGTATAGGCCAGGCATCTTTCCCGGGTCCTAATAGTTCCTTCTACTTTACAAATGGCCAAATTGAAGGGCATTAGTGCTCTCAGGGGGCCAACTCTTTCAGTGCCTCCTGTATGATGGGCCTCAGAGGCCCCTGCCTCCTTCCTGAGTGGGCCTTAATGCAAGCTCCCAGGGCACTTCCGCACACCATCTTCCGGCAGCACGGGCCCTCCGGGAACCCCAGTGATGTCTGCTGAGTACTTCATCAGTCATGGTGCCTGCCAGGCAGTCTGCATCTGGATGTCCTCTTTCCTGTTGGGACACCCGTTCCCCTTGAAGGAGCCACCAGCGAAGACGTTATCATCGTCTGTTTGGAGCCTAGGGCTTAGTCACATTGCCAGGTAAGCTGGAGAACATTCCCCTTTCTGTGGGCAGGTCTTTGAAAGTTTGTGCAGATTTGATAAAAGCCTCCGAGAAGCACTTTGGTTTCATGAAAGCCCCTGTCTGCCTGCAACCCCTGGGCAGCTAACACCAGGGAAGAAGATTTAAACAGAAACCGTGAAGCTAGAGGACTCCAAAGGTTGCCTTTTCAAAAGGCACTGGTTTCTAAGACTGCTTTTGTTTTAGAACTTGGGTAAATTCATTTATTTCTTCAACAAATGTTTGTTTATTGATAGTTCCCACTCTGGTAGATACTATGCCAGTACTGGGACTCAGCCCTAACAAGATACCCACCTTGCCCTCAGAAAACAGAGGGCACAGTGAGGGACTCATTCATTCACTCATTCATTCATTCAGTACTATTTATTAAGTGTCTATGAGATGCCTGCCATTATTCTAGGGGTACACGTGGGTGGACAAAGCAAACAAAAATTATTCTGTTGGGAGACATTTTTCAAATACACAGTGTGTATAATTACAAAATATAAGAGGCTCAATAAAGGAAAGTTTCTTAAAGACACCTTCCTTAGGCTTCTATACCCAGCCAAACTATCATTCAACAGTGAAGGCAAAACAGAGACATTTTCAGATGTACGACAAATAACACAGTTTATTACCAGCAGATACTCAATATCAGAGGGAAGTGAACAGAGAGGAAAGGCATGGAAAATGAGAAACAGCACAGAAACTCATGCAACGCAGTGCCCTGCGGAAACTCTCACAGGTGCGCAGTGATACTGATCCAGGAACGTTCATGATGTTATTGCATGTGATAACTCCCAGGTTCTGTCAGATGATAATGATAATGTAATGTTTGGCTATTAGTAATAGAGACCTATCTGTGTAAGGGTTTATTCGCTCATATTAAAAGCAAAGGTCGGGGCTGGGATGAAGGGTCCACCAAGTCACCAGGGATCCAGTTCTCTTCTATCTTCCTGCTTTGTTAGACTTATTGGGTAGCTTCCATCCTCAATGTTGCCGCCTGGCTTAAGGTGGCTGCAGGAGCTCCAGCTATCACATCCACATTCCAAGCAACGGGAAGAGGGAAAGGGAAGAAGAGCAAAAGGGCGTGCCCCAGTCAGTCCCTTTTATAAGGTGTCTTCTCTTAAGTCCCCCCACCCCAGGCACCCCTGCTTATAACGTAGTGACCAGAATATAGACGTCACCACACCTGGGAGCAAGAAAGTTGGGGAATTCAGCTTTTAACTGGGCACATTGCTGCTCGAAGTAAATGTGGGAGTCTGTTACTAAGGAAGGGAGAAGGGGACTTGGGAGTAACCAGGGGTCTTTGCCACTCAGCTTAAATGTTTATCTTTAGGAGAATGAATAAACAAATTGCAGTATATTTTTGCATTGGAATACTCTACAGAGGTTAAAACAAAGGCAGTAGAGCTACATGGACCCATATAAATCATCCTCAAAACAAAATCTCTTGCCCGAAAAAGCAAGTTGCGGATGGTTCACTATGTGATGCCTTTGATAGGAAGTTTAAACGTCTGCAGAAAGCCATGAAAAACAAGTACATAAGTATAGGAGGGTGGGAGGGCACACAGTGGGACCAGAGAGGTGAAGGGGTTCAGTTCTACATGTAATGCTTTATTTCTTCAAAAAGAAAATAAAAAAATTTGGAGGAACCAGTCACATATTGTGTTGTTAAATTGTGAGTGTGCGGCATGTAAGCTATCATTCTCTAGACATTTCTATACGTTTGACAGTTTCCATAGTATGTGAGCTAAAAGGAGATGGAGGGAAGGAGGGACAGACAGAGACAGACAGAGGCAGGGAGAGACATAGCTGATAGGTGTAATGGATAGTGACTTCACAGATCTCAAGGGCACCGCTTGCTAAATCTTCATAAAGTAAATCCATCCAGAACCTGGTATAGAGTCCAGCACCGCAGAAAGATCTCTCCAGCAAGAACAGTCACCGTCGTGCCTTCTGCTGCCACGGATGACTCGTGTTGGTTTCTGACTTTCCCATGAACAGATCACGTAGCACTGGACAGCGTGTTCTACGTAAAGGCCGACTCTTCCATCTCCTGAGCCTCGTGTCTGTGAGGTTCATCTTGAGGGGTAGGTTCCTAATGTCATCGCTCACTCCTGAGCCCTGCAAAGCCGGGGGGAGGGAGATGGAAGTTTGGGGTGGCTTTCAGAGTCCTCCTGAGCCCGTGGCCGTTTAGAGAGCTAGTGTCCTGCCGATAGCAGTAGGTGGATTTGACAGTGCCCCCCAGTTCCCTCCTGGCCCCGGTTTCCCATTTCTCTCGCCAGAGGTCTGCTTTCAATAAAGCAACAACCACATGTCAGGACTGTGGGATGGGCCTGGGAGAGCCTTCCCACCTCAGCTCTCAGACACCTCAGCAGGGAAGGGAGATGGAGGTGTTATTTTTTTAGACATATCGCCAAGGTTCGCCTCTCCGTGGTGCCCTATTCCCGTCCTCCCTCACGGCCGCATCTTCTCATGCTAATTCCTTCGCTTTCATCAAAAACATTCACGTACAACACAAAACGTCAGGGCGTGTCATTGTAAGACCGGGGGCTACAGGCGCATGCTGGCGTGTCCATCGCGGTGGGGGGGGGGGACTGGCAGGAAGCAACTTGGAAGTCTCCTGACTGGGCCCCGTTTCCGGGGTGCTGAGTACTGGCGGGCTGTGTTCCACCCCCCTGCTCCCGGGTGGGTGTGGCCGGATGCCCCCCTTGTCCACTCAGCTCGCTGTAATCTGTGATTGACATTAATGGACAGATGGCAGCCTGTGGTCTCGGGAAGTAATGGCGGCTGGTGTGAAACGCACTTGCACACGCACACTAGGTGGAGCCCAGCCAAGCTCTCCTGCTGTTTAGACGAGTCATTTTTCACTTCCGTACTGCCACTTTGTTGTGTCTGCAGTGGTGAGGTTAATCAGAGTAATGCATTCTCTCGGGGGCTTTCCCAGGAAGACGGATCGCCAAGGATGACAGTCTGACCTTGACCGCCAGACCCATTGCCCGCACGTTTGCACCCCATTCCCGACTTATCCCAAGAGCCCGTGCCATAACGCTGTGTTTCTGCACCAAACAAGAGGGCGGCACTGATTACCCGGGTGAAACGGGGCGTCAGGGAGCTCAGAACCCACTCGCGGTGAGAATGCCGTCAGTGGTCACGTCTGTGGTGGGACACGCAGAAGCACAGCGTGTGCGGCCTCAGTGAAGCGGACTCGCTGTCGGTCCGAGAGAGAGAGCGAGCTGACTGCAACGAAGAAGCAAACCTGCGGCAGAGTCCACTGCCCCCGCGGCGTAAGCGCACCGGGTCTGTCTCCCGGCTCGTGATTTTCCTTGGGCCCGAGGAGGAAGAAAGAATCACAACTTGGACAAAGGAAGGCCGGGTGGTCAGCGAGGTGCTGCTGAGCGTCTGCCCAGAAACGGGGGGCGTTGGTGTCCTTGAGGATCCAGCCCAGGAGAACAGTGGAAATCGGTCAGGATTTGGGTGGCCGAGAATAAAATCCTGTTAGTGGAAGAGGCACAGAACCAAGTGGCTGGGAAGGAGAGGGCGTGTTGAGCCAGATTCCCATCTGGTGCCAGCACCTCCGAGCCGTGGGACATGCCGGGCACGGTGGCCACAGTCCCACACCTCTGTCTGCGGCTCCCAAGCCCGCGGTGCAGCCCCGCCTGTGTCTCTGCCTCCCTGGAGTGAGGCGCCAAGAGCTCCTTGTGACAACTTGAGCCACTTGTGCATTTATCAAATCTTAGATCTTCGAGTGTGTGCCCACGCCAGGGGTTAGCAAGGAACAAAATGGCATTAAAAGCTTTAAAAAAAAAAACCCCAACACCCTCTGAGGGATGCAGGCACCTTGGCAGCATTCTCTCTCAGCCAAAGTCCATGACTTCCAGCCTTGTCAAAATCACTGCTAATTAATACCTTTCACTTCCTGCTGAGAGCAAAACAATTTGTAATTAAGTCAGGCAGCCTGCGCGTAATCACTCCAACACCGTCCACGTATGCCTTGAACGTGCCCTCACATTGCACGATCCGGTCAGGTTACAAGACGGACACACGGCGGACAACTGCGGGGTACCGGGGCCGAGGGGCTCGGTTCTTGTCTCTTCGCTGTAAATTGTGGTTGTTCGAGCCGTTGCCGTAAACGCTGTCCAGCCGGCTCTCCGGTTCTCGACAATAAATATGTTTTTTAAAAGAAGAACTTGAGCTTGTTCTAATCATATCACTTATTCAAATAGCAACATAATTTAAGATTTGCTTGATAGGCATGACTCACATTAATTACCCTGACGGATGGTGCGTGTACGGCTCGTGGCTCTGGGAACCCCACCGCGGGTCGTGTTTCTCTGCGCAGGCAGGACGTGCTATGGGGATAGTTGAGCAGGGGACTTCTGCTTTTGAGAGATGCTGTTGAAGGACACGAGGATTAAATTTCAGCATTTTTGGTTGTCGTTTTTGTTTTTTAGAAGACGATGCATCTCACCCGTATTTCTTAGTGCGAGATGGGGCTGAGGTGCCTGGGAGAGTCCCAAGCAGCTGAAATGACGATGAGAAGCCAGAGCCCGGCCGCGGGGACAGCTGGACCGCAGGGGGCTCCTCGGCTCTGTGCCTCTGTGCTCTTGGGCACCGGTTCGCTCTGAAATGTCCCCAGGGCCACTCTCAGACTGAAGAACAGGGAGCCTGGGAGGCAGCTCGGAGAGGTCCTGCCCATTGGAGATTTGAAGGTGACAGCACTGGCAGGATGGTGTCCCTCAGAACTCGGCACAGCGGAAGTGCCATCCTCGTGCCCTCCGCCTGTTGGCTCTCCTGGGGACAGTCTCTCAACATTCTTGAAAGAAGGGTTTCAAGGAAATAGGAGACTTGCTAGTGTGATTTGAAGATGACTTCCCCAACTCGCCCCTCTGTGCAGCTCAGCAGAAAACTGTGGCCGTGTCCCCGTGAGCCTTCTCCCACCATGACGTGGGGGGCCTCCCGCCCGTTAAGGGAGGGGAATGCAGAGCCGAATCGCTGTTTGGGGAAGGCAAGATGAAACGCTCTCCTTTTTTTCTGCCTCTTGAAATTTGAACATATTGAACATGGCCCAGCGAAAGCTATCCCTTAAGACCCTCTGACATTTGAAAGTGAGACCTCTGGGGTTTGACTTTGTTCTAGAGCCCCTCTGCCCGGTCACGGCACAGTCATGCCAGGTCTGCAGAGAGAGCCACGGCTCTGAGTGGGCATCGGCACGGCCGTAACAGCAGCCGAGCCGTGCCAGGAGCACGCTGCCTTCTGCAGAGCGGCTGTGCACGCACGAGCTCATGGGTCTGTGCACGCAGGGACCCAGGCTGGACGGTGGCGGTGGGAGGGGCGCGTCCTGGATTTGATTTACTTTTTTAAATCAGAACAGGAATGGAAACAAGGGCGATCTAATCATCCCGCCTTGTAGAATCCTCTCTGCCCGTCTTTCCCCGTCTCCCCTGGACCCCACATTTGTGTCGCGGGCCGTTCCTCGCGGCTAGCGTGCCGTGCCGTCTGCAGCAGCCCTCAGGCCCCCTCAGGACGCCAGGAGGTGGGCACACCCCGCCTCTCCGGGATCGCCCACCCTGAAATGTGACCTCGCCCCCTCTTCTCCGTCGCCGGCACTGACGGTGGGGCAGGTTTGCGCTGCCGAGCTGGCACAGCTGCTCTGTGACTCACGGGAATATCATATGTGGCGTGTTTTCCCCAGTGAGATGTGTTTATTTAGATGACACATAACACCGTCTAAAAGGCAAGCTCACTCCGCTCCTACGCTCAGCCTCGTGCGGAAACCGGAGGCGTGCAGAAGGCGGAAAGAGCTCGTTTGGGACAGCCAGCTGGTCGGAGCGCCCCCTCGAGCTGCCCGTGCAGCGAGCTCCCAGTGGGGTGCGGGGCGGTGGGGCGCACGGGGTGGGCAGTAGCTGTGCAGCCAGCTCGTCCTGCGCACTTGTGGTTCACACATACTGCCCCCGGCCCTGGGAGATCCCCGTCACCCACGAGCAAACGTTCTGGAGAGGACAGCACAGCCATCTCCCACGTGAGCTGATGGCGCATCTTGGGAAGTGGCGGAAGCATTAGGGCTGCTGTCCTCTCTGTAGGTCAGCCTCTGGACAGTAACCAGGCCATTAGCACTTGAACAAGCCAGATGGCCCACTCAGCAGCCAGCAGGCTGCCCCTCGACCTGTGTCCCAAAGCAGCTCTTCGCAGATTCGCAGTTACTGGGTCTTCCTGAGCTGGAGCGCAGAACATCTCCTGCGTGTAGGGAATTAAGGAAAAGGTGACCCATCAGTAGATGACCTTGGCCACCACTGACGACCTACCTACGCGCTTTCCTTACCAGTTTTAATCCCCTGCAACACCATTGGCACATTTTGCCACCTGCCCGAGTCAGTGGCACAACTGGGGTCAGAGCCCGGACAGCGTGACCCGGAAAACCTAGTGTTTCCTGGGACAGAGGCTGCTTACTGTACCTTACCTGCTGGGGATGAGCGTCGCCTGTCCCCTCTGTGGGCGTGCTGGCTCGCCCTCGGGCTCAGGGGGCCCTGCTATAGGTGGGGCTTGTCTGGGCAGCACCTGGGAGGCCGCTGCCACTCCCACCCCCCACCTTTTCCTGGCCCTGCAGGTTATTTTTAACTCCACAGGCTTCTCTCTATTCCAGTTGCCACCAGCTTGGTCCAGATGGAGGCGGAGAGCTGACTCATCCGTGCTGTAATCCCCCGGGCCCTGCTGAGTGCTCTGATGGCCGAGGTCACATCTGTGCGCTGACCCCCTCCCCCGCGCAGGGGCCGTTTGTGCTGACAGGTCCCACTCTCCTGCCAGCCAGCCCGCCCAGCTCCGTCCACCAGCTCCTGCAGCTCTCTCAGGTGGACGCCATCTGCTCGCACTGACTGATGGGCACGGACTTCTTCCCAATCTGGCTCGGAGCATCGTGCCGTTGACCGTGGGGTGGGCCAGTGTCTGCCTGTTATGGGAGCCAGGCTAAGAGCCTGTGGACACAAGTCCGCTCAGCCCGTCAGCTCGCTCCTCTTCACCCGCTTCCCTGCCGAGAACATCTGTCAGCCATCCGGTCCTTCGCCAAAGCGAGTGCACCCGGGGTCGGCGGCACGAGCGCGGGGTCGGCGGCGAGCGCTGTCCTCGCAGGAAGCTGACCGTGTCTGTGATCAGGGACGCGTGTTGCTTAGTGACTATGAGCACCAGCTTCAGAGTCGGAGCAGCCTGGGCCGAGACCCTGGCTCCACCACTTCCCGCCTGGGGAGCGGGCCTGGCCAGGAGCACTTGCTCTGCCTTTGGGGAGCTGCTCCCCACACCCCCCGTCGCAGTACCAGTGCTGGAGTCGCCAACCACAACACACAGTCCCCGTGGCCACCGTGATGCCCGAGGATCAGGCAACCGGAATCTTCCCTGAAATTTTCTAAGTGGAGCCTGTGTTGGGGGGGGGCTTACTACGCACACAGACAGTGAGTGCTCCCCTCTCCCGTGCACACCTGTGTGAAGCAGGAACAGGGCTGCGCAGAGAACGGGAAGCAGGGGACAAGGTGGACCGGGGACACGGAGTGAGGAGGGGCCTTGTCCCTCTGGAGCCGTGGTTCTCCATCGCCGGTCCGCCAGACATGCCCTGCCGGTCCGTGAAACAGTTCGGGCCACACTGAAGTCATTCTCTTACGCACCCATCCCGAGGGTGTGAAGTGCTGCACGGACCGGCAGGGAATGACCGGCGGCCGGATCCAGTCCGTGGACTGGCGTCTGCAAACCACGGCCCTAGAGCTGATTTTCTGGCATCTCCAGAGCCAGTGATGTTGCCTGCCTGTCCCTACCTACACCAGTTGATGAATCCTTGGTCCCCAGAGCGGGTGTGTGTTGGGGACTTGTGGATTGCAGCCAACGTGCCCAGACGAGCCTGGCCCCCATTCCTTCTGAGTCTTTAGACGTCTTTCTTCTTTGATACCTTTGAAACGCCTCTTCTGGGCTGCCTGGTGCTAATTGGCCTGCCCAGACGCGAGTGCCCTCTTCTAATGAACACAAACGGACCGTGTGGACTCCCAGATACCCAGACGTGTCTCTCTCCTTCACGCCTGCCTGACTGCCTGGTCCGGTCATTGGCATTAGTTGGGGCCAGAGCCCTAACCCGCCCATCGCACCTCGTGACCTCTGCACCGCCTCATTCAAGCCCTCAAATTCACACCACCAGCCGTGGGACAGGTTGACATTGTGTGGCCCCGAGGTGATGCACTGAGAAGGCCGCATCACCTATGGCCTTGTCACAGTGTTCAACCTGAAATGTCATCATGAGGAAACAGTCAGCAACCCCTGCAAGTGGGCCTGGACTCGGCCCCAGAATTTAATGTGAGAAACAGACGAGCAAACAGAGGTGGGGCCTGTTCTAGAGTCGCTGTGTCTGAGGAGACAGAAGGACCACGTGGCGCCGGCTGCCCCCGGCTGGTGCGGGGGTGCAGTGGGGCGATGGATGAGCTGACTGGATCAGTGGGGACCCTCACAGATGTGACGTCGGTGTCCCAGTATGACCAGTTACGCCCCCGTGCAGGGTGGCTGTGCAGATTCAATGAGACGCTCCGCGTGAATGAAACGGGTCGGGTGCCCTTGTCGTTAGGAGATGTGCGATGACATATTTAGGGGCGAGGTGCTGTGAATGGCTCAGCAAAGACACAGCGAGGCGGTGCGGGGAGAGCGAGGGGAGATGGGGACAGGGACGGAGGCGGCAGCGGGAATGGAGTGCGACTGCTAACACCGGCATTAAAAACCGGAGCAGGGAGGTCTGCGCTCGTCCGCCGTGCCATTCGTCCCACTTCCTGTGAGTTTGAACTTAAAGAGGAAAAGCCAGTGACCTTCAGAGCTATTTGACCTTCACTGTCTGCTCAGTAAGATACCTGGCCCACCTGTGCACCGTAATGGAAGGGTTCCATCAATCCCGGAATGACTCGGCCTTTTGCTGGCACCGTGGCCGTCTGTCTGGGATCTCGGTCCCCGCCATCCCGGCGCGGCCGGGGGGCGGCGGGCAGGGCTCTGGGAGGCGAGTGGCCCAAAGCCTTTGCGCTCTGCTCGCCCCTGAGACGGACCTGCATTCCCGGGGGTTCCCGAGCGTGTCCTCTGTGGGGTCATTCAGCTCCGTCCTGCCGCTGCCTGTCCCTCGCCTGCTTGCATCGCTTTTGGCCTAGAAGCCCATCTCATCACTCGTCCCCCTGCCACCAGGTCCCCATGCTACCAAGGGGCCATCCGAGCCATCCTATTATTTGGGCTCCTGGCGCTGAGATGGAGAGTCGGGCTCTGTTTATTTGACCGCTCTCGGCTACCTAATGTCTTACTCGGTGGGTCAGCTTCTGTCTGTTCCATTTAATTTTTGTAAAGAAGGCTATAAAGGTTTTCCTCCAGCCTCTATAAAGGAAACCTCATCCATCTTTATCACTTGCTGGCTTCCTCCCATTTTCAGTTTGGAAAAATCTAGTGAAATAAATGGTGGGCGCTTTTAAACCCCCGTAATAGAAACTGGATTAGCTGAGCTGGGGTAGCAGGAGAGCCATCTGTATTATAATGAACACTTCTGCCAGACTGGGTCTCGTTCTCTGGCCCTCACGTGTGTCTGGCACGTAGTAGGGACTCATTGCACGTCTGCTGAATAAAAGATACGTCCGGAGGCTGCACTCCTGACCCTGTGTAGGTTGGACCCGCCTTCAGAAGCAGAAACAAGCCTTGTTTCCCGTTGGGCTTTGGAAGGTTAACAATTCATAAAGACGCCCTGGGCTCCTCCGGCGTTGGGGCCATTGTTAATGCAAAAGCAGCGTTTGCAGGAGGCCTCCGAGCTCGAGCTCCGGAAAGGACAAGGAAGGCTCCTCTGCTGGCCGACCTGCTGCCACCCAAGGCCTCTGCTTCCGTCAGCGGGCGTGAGGCCAGCGATCTAGGAGCTGAGAGCTGTAGGGCCGCTGATTGCTCTCACGGAGCTCCCGGCCTCTTAGGGGTGGGGGACCCAGGACACGCCTGATAATCACACAAGGCCGAGAGGTAAGTGCCGGGGAAGGAAGGCAAAAACACGACCTGGAGCCCTGCCTCTGAGCCAGCCTCGAACGCTCTCCCGATGAGAAGGCGTCCAAGTCATAGGAACTACAGTATTTGTAGAGTTCCTGTGGTCACCGAGCCCTTGGACGTGATGTGGATCCTGTCACCGTGAGACATGAAACACGCTCCTGGAGGGCAGTGACCTGGTGGTGGGTGGCGGGGGGTCCAGGGACCCCTCACCTCACCTCACCCCTGCCTTCCCCATCCCACCCTCTGAGGAGGAGTTGGTGTGAGGTGCTGTGTGCACAGCGGGCTCCCCAGTTTTCCCCAAGTTCTGACTCAGTTGGTCCCGGGTCTCTGTTTCTGGTGCTCCCTGAGTGGTACTAATGAGGGCTGTTGTGAAGTACATCTTTTTATTCTGTATTTTTGATGCTTTGACATCTTGGGGTCTTGTTGATTCTGGCGAGACGCCCTCCAGGGCCAGCCAGGTCCTAGAGACAGTGAGCCTCTTGCCGGGGAGCACACCTGACCCCTGCACACCCCCAGCCCAGGGCCCGCACCCCACCCCGTCTCTGTGGGCTCTCACACTCCGCCCTCGTGACCCCGGGCCGGGGACCAGACGACCAGGGACAGGCCTGTGCCCCAGAGCCCGCCGGGATGGTCCAAACCCGCCGGCCCTCAGCCTGCTCTCCCTGCCTCGACCGCGCCTGCACGGAAGCTGCAGGGAAGGCTCTGGTCTGCGCTCCCTGCCTCTGCCTCCCGACGACCCCAGGGCTTCCCCGAGGGGCGCTGTATAGTGGGCTGTGCCCCCTTTTCTTGGGAGCTATGAGTATAACATACCATCTCTTCAATGACAGCCACCTCCTGACCTGCTGGCTCTGCTGCACCTAAATAATATTAAAACCTGACTCATAAGACTGGTGTAAGGAATAGAACCAGTAAGGGACTTGCAGACTCCCCAGGAGTGTGGGGTCACCCCACGGAGGTGTGCCTTCCTCCTCTTACAGGGTTGCTGCCCTGTTATCTGTTACACGGTGGACCTTTGAAGACACCATGCGGATCATGGCACACGCTGCCCAAAACGCCACGATGCCCCCCCAAAGCCCAGGTCCTTAGGGCCTCGAAGCCCCTGTCTCACTCGCCTCCTCCATGCTGGCCTCCTGGCTGCTCCTGGGACCCTCCAGGCAGGGTCCCTTCTCAGGGCCCATCGCCCCCAGGGAAGCCCAACACTCACCGCCCCCGCCTCAGGCCTGTGCTCACGTGGCCCCTTCTTGGTGGGGGGGATACATGCACCCCATCACTTCTGACCCATCACTTCTGACCCTGGAACATACAGTGTAATTGTGCTCACTGCTTTGTCTCGCCTCGTCCCACCTGCCCGCCCTCCTGTGTGCCAGCTCCACGGACGGGGACCTTTGTGTAGGTCCTCGATGTCTTCCGAGGACCCGGAAAAGCGCGGGGCGCCGAGCAGGCATTACAGTGAAGATGTGTTGCGCGAATACACTCCCACTGAAGGTTCTGCTGGAGAAGCGCCCCGGGGAAAAACGGCGTTTGCAGATGACGGGCCCAGATGTCTTTGACCGTCACCCTGGGCCTGCAAGGTGTCCCCTGTGAGGGTAACGACGGCAGCCGGGTGAGCGTCACTGGTGCTCTGGGCAAGACGGGGACTCACGAATGAATCGTACCCTCGGCCGACGCCGGGGGAAGTGAAGGATTCTGGGAGGAGGGCGTGCAGGAAGCCGAGTGTGATGACGCCTCGGAGTGAAAGCGCGCAGGAGGGCGCACAGTGCTCCAGAGTTTCAAAGCCCCGGGACAAGGTTCTGGTCCCAAACCCAGTTTTAGACCTTAGTTGGCGTGGTGTGGGGTGGGCAGTGTGGGACTTTTTAATTGATTCTTTTTTATGGATAGGAGTTAGCGACAGGGAAGACAGAATGGCCACCAGGAGGCAGCTCTGGCCGGAGCCTTGTCAACCGTGGGGACCCTGGCGAGGAGCCCTGGAAGTGGCCCCTTGTGATGTTTTGGCAAACGGTCCGGAGGAAAATGTGCCCGTAAAGTCAGCGACTCCGCAGGTGACCTCGGACCTTTCCGAGCGGTGGGACGTCACCCACAGAGACAAACGTCGCGAGGTCTTCGGGGCTGCGTGTGTGGGCAGGGAAGGGGCGAACGAGGTTAGCGGGGGGGGGGGGACCCCGGTAATGCATCCCGGCAGGAGCCGCGGGGAGCTGTCAGGCAGCACCCAGGCGAGGGCCTCCGAGGGCCGCGCTGTTTCCGGAGCTCGTCAGCCCAGCCGGGGACTGAACTTGCGTCTTCCCAGCCGGGGCTGCCGGCCAGGGCCGGGCGGAGCGCGTTATCCCAGGGCTTTGTGGAGCCCCGCCGGCCGCGGCTCTCTGCTGGGGGCTCCCCTTCCTCCACCCCACAGTTTGGAACGTCGCGTTTCCCTCCGCAGAGGCGACCACCACCTGGAGGCTTCCTGGCACCCTTTCAGTCCCAGCTCTCACGCCTCCTTGTCTGTGAGGCCGCGCTCGGCCTCGGGACCAGCCCTCACGGCTCGGCGTTAGCATCACCTCCTCGGGGTTCATGCAACTCCCTGCTCAGACCCCCATGGAAAGCGGGTTAAAATGATGCGCCTCCTGTTCGCCCCTCGCACAGTGAGCTCCTCACAAGCAGGAGCCGCCCTGTGCCGGAGCTGCTCCTGTTGACGGAGTGCACGAGGGCAGGGACCCACGCCGGGAGGCCCCCAGGCGGCCGCCGACCCTCGGGAGGGACCGGCCGCGGCAGGCAGGTGGGCGGGCGGCTTCCGTCTGCAAAGATGACAGCTAAAGTGGACTCAGGTAACTCGCCGAAATCCGGGAAAGGTCTAGAGAAGGTGAATGGCCCTGCTCACCAAGCCATAGCAGGCGGGAAAGAGGAGGCAAGCCCCGCCATTGAAGGAAAACTGTGGAACAGAATTAAATCTTTCTGGGCACGAAGCACCATGTTTTTTAAATCAACTCTGTTTTGGTAAAATTTACGTACGATTACGTGCACCTACTGTGATGGCGTAGTTCATGCGTTTTGACAAGAGGATTCACCCGTGAACCCATCTGCTTTCAATCGCTGTTGATCAGTTAGCCTGTGCTGGGGCCTCGTGTGTACGTTGTGGTGTCCGGCTTCTGGTCCTCAGGACAGTGTCTTCGAGTCTCGTCCCTGTTGTGTGTGTAACAGTACTTGTGTCTCCTTCATCGCTGTATAGTATTTCGCTGGAGGACCACGGTACAGTTTGTTTGTCCGGTTACCTATGGAGAGGGTCTGCTTTGCTTCCAGCTTGGGTCTATTTGGAATAAAACTGCTGTGTACATTGGTGTGGGTAAGGCACAGTGTTAAGAAGTAAAATAAAGACAGTCTCGGAGTTGGAAGTGGGGTGGGGAGGGATCGTAGCTGAATCCAGCCCTTGGCCTGCTGTGCTCCCTCCTGTCACATGGCACAGGCCAGGCCGTGCGGAGTTCACCTGCCCCGCTGACAGCGAACTCGCTGCCTCTCAAGGTAGCCTGTTCGGCGGGGGGAAGGTTCCAGTTAACTGAATTTCGACGGACCACGGGATGGGACCCACCCTCTGGTGCTCAAAGGAAGTCTCAACAACTTGTCCACACAGTTGGGTGTTAAAAACAGCCACCAGGTCCACCTGAGGTCCTCACGTCGTCGTCTGCACGGCCCGTGCCCCGCCAGCCGCCTCACGGAGGGCGCGCTCTGGCCGGGCCGCCCCTGTTGAGTGTCCCAGCGCAGACTGCGGACGCCGCTGCCGCGGTGCCGGCCCAGGCTGGGGCATCCTGCCCGCTGCATGGCACAGCGACCCTGCTTCGGCCCGGGGCCGTGCCCGCTGCGGCCGAGGCCCCCAGAGCCCCAGGCAGCCGCCGGCCTTCCCTCACACATCGCTGTGAAACCACGGCCCCTGTCCTGTGCTTCCCACAGTGGGGAGCAGATTTATGGAAATGGCACCGGCTTGAAAATACAAATCGCTTCACAGAAGGTCCAGACAGCTTCATGGTTGACAGCCCCGTAATGGCTTATCACGGCGCACAGTGACGTTCCTGCCTCTCTGCTGACGCTGGGCTAAGTGACTGTGGGACTGGACGGCTTCGGAGGCCCTTCCCAGCTCGCAAATTCTTTGTCTTCCCACCAGATGCTCTGGGGTGCCACTGTCAGCCCCCGAGTGAAGCCCTGAGGCCGGGGGGCTGTCTGCGTTGTGATGTGTCCTGGGAGGAGAAGGCAGAGGAGAGAGAAAGGAAGTGGGGGGACGGAGAAGCAGCAGTCCTGAAGCCCCACACATCACCCCGGATGAGCTGAGCAAAGGCTGCTCGCTGCTCGTGGGGGCGGGGAGAGCCGCAGTACCCCCCCGCCCCGACTTATTTCAGTTTACTTATTACTTACGATACAGCGAAATGCACCCGGACTTGCACACCGGGGCCAAACAGCGACATGGCACCGCAGTCGCGAGCCCGTGCAGGAATGGCCGCCCTGGAGGCGTCGGTGCGTTTTCTTCCAGTCATTTCGTCCCCCCGCCCTTAAATACATACCTCTGTATTCCACATTTTTGTAAAATGAAGATGGCACAGTGTGCTCCATTTACCGCTATCTTGATCATTTTCCCACGTCATGAACTAATCCTCGAAAATACAGATTTAATAACCTCATAGTATTCCACAAGTGGAATACCATAATGTATATTAACTCCTATTCTTACACAATTATGTGGCTTCTAATTCTTTCCTGTCGCAAACAATGCCAAGGTACGCGTTCTTGTACACGAGTCTTCATGTTGTCAGTTATTTTAAAGCGCTATTTACTGGGATGTAGTTTTGGGCCAAAGAATATGAAGCTTCTCAAGGCTTCGCAGAGGTGTGTCACACGCTGCCTCTGAACCCCTACGTGACACCCCTTCTCAGGGTGATAGAACAGATCAACTGTTTCGCTTCCCAGCCGAAGGGTGACAGCGCACAGAACCCCCGGTTCCCTCCGAGGGTCCTAAGCCTCCTAAGTGGGGAAATAAAACGTGAGCAGGTGGTCCCACTGGGCTGCATTCAAGGTGTCAGGAGCCTGACCAGACGGACCCTTTGAAACGGGACAAAAAATGGTGCTGTCCCGTTGAACGTGGTGTGGCGGGTCAGCCTGTGACGGGACCAGTGTCTGGACGTGGCGGAAGGGCGAATCGCAACGCAGGGCAAGCGGCACCTCGTCTCGGGAGTAACCGGCACCTTGTCCCGATGGAACGGTGCTCCGAAGGGTCGGGGCGCTCGGCGCCTCGGGCGGGCCTGACGGCTCACCCCGGGCTGGGCCGTGTCCCCCAGCTCTCAGACCCCATCACTTCCCCGCCTCCCGCCCAGGGGGTCGTAAGTGCTCTGTCGTGTTCAGCTTAAAGCTTCCCCTGAACAAGATGCTCTTTAAGATCCCTTCTGATGAGTTTTCACGGCACCATCTGAACGCCATCCGTCCCGCCCACCCCGAAAGCAGGAGATCGGGGCACACAGGTTCACATCCTGCTCTACGGCTCCCTGGCTGGGCAGCCCTGCGACAGATTTCGGGCTACTGAGCCTCCGTCAAATGTACAAACGTATTTCCTATCACACAGGGATTGTTGGGAGGATTAAAGTGCTTATTCGGAAGCCAGGTGGAGAGCTGCCTGTTGAATTGTGCTAACGTCTCATCCTCTCTCCCAAGTAAATGCCTCGACACTTCCGCACCCCCACGGGCTGCCACGTTCCATCTTCTTTCTGGCCCTAAAATAGCTGGGTCCTCCCTGCAGGCACACACCCAGAGGACCCGTGAGCTCCGTCCTCCTCAGCGTCCCGGGCCCTCGCGCTGAGCTGTGCCCCGTGCCCCTCGCCCTGGCCTCGCCCTGGCCTCCCTTTACGGCGGACCGGCTCGCTCTCCCCCGTCTGAGAACAAGCCACCAGCGCCCGAGACCTTCTCCGGGGCCGTCAGGCCCCTGAGGTCCTAGTACCATCCCCTACCCGCCGGCCCCCGACAGGCAAGACACCCGTCAGGCCCAGATGTCCCTGTCATCTCGCCCCACACCCAAACCTCATGAAGATGTCACCTCCCACCTCCCACTCACTTTTCTACCACCTGGGGCTGCTGTCACAGGTCTAGGAGGACACTGTTGTCACCAAACCCAGAGAGGTCACTTTAGAGTCCCTCAGCTTCCTGATGCTCTGATGTCTTTGCCGCTGGGGTCGAGTCCTGGAAGGCGTCTCCCTGCCTGTCTGCGGGGTGCGATCCACTCCTGCCTTCCCCCCGCCCCCCGCTCAGCTTCACCCCCAGATGCCACCTGTCCAATGACCGAACCCGTGTGCAGAGGTCCCCAGGCATCTCAGCTCGAAGGGGTCAGCACTGAATGGGGTCCCTCCTGCGCCGGCCCCCCAATTCTCTTCCTCCACCTGCGTTGCCCTCTCAATGAGAAGGCCATTTTTCCAGCTGCCCAAACCAAAAACAATGGCCACCCTCGGCACCCTGCTTCTTACTGTGCATCCCATCTCCCAAATAGTCCCTGAGTCTGCCTCTCGCTCCCACCCACGGTGGCTGTCACTTCCTATTGGAGGGGCTGTGACCATCTCCTCGCAGGTCTCCAGTCCACGGCCTGCGTGACGTTTCTGAACACATATCCCACCCTGTCACTGCCGTTTCAAAGCCTCGTGCCACAGTTCCCCCGGTTCTGCGAGGGGCTGGCGTCCCCCCTCCGGCCACACCCTTCTGCCCGCTGCCCGCCTCCTTCCCTCCTCCGTTCGGACTGCACCTCCCCTGAGGAAGTCTCCTGATCCCGATCCCCCGATTCCCCGGGGTGGGGCGAATCCCCTCTCCGGTAGATGGTGCCCCAAGGGCTTTTGCTTCTCCCACAATGACAGCAATTGTTTGCTTCTCCCTTGCCCAGCCGCGGGCCTGGCACGAATCGGGAGCATCACAGGTGCCTGCTGAACTGAGGCTGGCGGGAGGTGACTTCCCGCCTGGAGCGGGCACCAGTGTCCCCTGGAGGGCCTGCTCCAACACCGGTGCTGCGCCCCCCCGGGGACCCTGACAGGAGTTTCTGGTTCTGGGTTTGGGGTGACGCTCCAGAATTTGCGTTTCGGACCAGGTGGTGCTGGTGAGGCTGGTCCAGGAGCACTCCTTAGGAGCTCGCCCTCCGTACAGTTAAGCAGTCTGAAAGGTGACGGGGAGGAACTTTTGAGGAAGGCTGGCAGACGTTTGGGAGGCTCGGTCATTTCTGGTAGCTTCCTTCTACGAGCATTTCATGAGCAGTTAGCTTCTGGGAAACTAGGTAGGCTGTAAGGTAACCAAAGCACACACCCCACTGGGAATCAAAGGCAGCACCTGGTGGCTGGGTAATGGGTTGCCAAGCAACAGGACAAAGGTGAGGCTGAGGCTGGGATTAGCAGTTGGCAGGGGTTTGAGAGTGAGCTACTGAGGTATCCAGAGGGTAGGCTTCTTATCAGAAGGCCACAGACATCGGTGCGAGGGAGCCCCGCGACGCCCCCAGCCTGGACGTGCACGTGGAAGGGCACCGCAGCCCCGTGCCCACAAGTTCGTGCTGCAACTCGGCCTCTAATAGGTCTGGGGAATATTTTTCTCCGAAGAACCACGGAGAGCCCATGGGGAGAAACAACTTAGGCTCATCACCATCTGCTTTGCAAAAGTAAGCTCTATTAGTTTATTTTGGATTATAAAATACACATGCACATTTGGAAATACAAAAAGCACCGAAAAGCACGCGACGCCATAGGCCCTGAAGGAAATCTTATTAAAGTCTGGCGCCCATCCTCTCAGAAAAAGTAAAGTTAACACGAAAGGGATTGTTCTACCTCCCGGGCCGTCCGGAAAGAATCCAGCCGTGTAGTAGGAAAGCTGGAGGCATTTATCCAGTGCTCGTACACTTGCTCCCTAACTGTGTAGGGGAACACTTAGGTGAAAAGCGGGGACATGTCTGCCTCAACGCGGCCAACGCGGCTCCTACTGGCACATGGGGCTGCAGCGTGCGGACGCGCCGCGTCGTGGGGACGGACCCTTCCCGGCTGGGCCTGTAGGGCCTTCCTGTAGGACAGCGTTATCAGCGCTGTCGCGGACAGCCGTGGGCACCCCTCCGTGCACCTGGGCAGAGAGCACTTGTACTTGACGTTTGCTGCGGGTTGCACGTTCCTCTCCGGAAAGGCTGTGGTATCCGCCCCAGCCACGGGCCTGCCGGTCCCCACGTGCCCGGGCGGCACTCACTGTGCTCGGCCCCGGCTGGCTGCGGTGCTTTATGAGCCCCGCTCCCTTACTGTGTGGGTCCCTTTCTCTGACGGGGCGCTCTGCGAACACCTCTCTTCCCCCTATTTCTGCCAGACGTGCGTGCTCAGGTCCTCTGCCCATCTTCCCGCAGGGACTGCACATTTAGTGTTTGTGTTGATTTGCAAAAGCTATTTAGGTAGGGATTCGTACTTTGTCCGGTTTGGGGCTTGTTCCTCCCCCCACCCCCAGCATCTCAGGATGTTTTGGGCTTTTAATTTGTATACAGTTGAGTCAATTGATGTCCTAGAAAGTTGGATTTTTTCTTTTAAAATAAAAATAATAAAACTATAATTCTAGCATTTAAAAAAGTTTTCCTTTTACCTCATAGCCTTTCCCGGGCAAAGGATGAGGGGAGGAGGGGGTTCCCTGGTGGGGTAGTGGCTAGGCTCCGGCGCTCTCACCACTGCGGCCTGGGCTCGATTCCCAGCCAGGGAGCCCCCCCCCCCCCCCCCCCCCCCGCAAAAAAAAAAGGAAGAGGGAAGGGAAGCAACAGTAAGCACAGGACAAGTCACCAACCTTCTAAGAGACACGGAGCTAGTCTCCAACACCAACCCGGACACGAAGCCCCGGGAGGTGGATGCGCAGGCCCGGGCCCGCATCTCCAACCAGCTCCCAGTGAGCGGCTGGCTCCTGCACCCCACCCGAGTCGTGAGGCTCCGCCCGGGGACAGGAGCTGGTCCTAACTCCGCCGACATCGCCATTTTGTCTCGAAAACTCCTTTCTCTCTTTAATTAGCAGGAAAAACCCAACTTCCTGTTCTGGAAAGTAGGAGATAACCACAGCCCCCCCCACCCCCCTTTTAGAGAAAAATAAGTCTGCTTTCGTAGGGTAACATCCCCCCGCCTCATGGCCTTTTAGAATATACAACTAAAGATTTGTAAAGGCAAGTGAACACGTATAAAATGTTCACTTCTTTTTCTTTTTATTTTGCTTTTTGGTATGTGGGTAGCTCCCTGACTGGGAATCGAACCCAGGCCGCAGCGCCGACAGCGCCAGCGCCGAAGCCTTAAGCCACTGCACCACCAGGGAACTCCCTAAAATGTTCACTTCTTGAGAGCTTGTTGGGCTGGATAAAATGGAGAGGTTAATTGGCCCTTGTGGGCGGAAGCTCTGTGCTGTCTCCCCTCCCCTGCATTAGAAAGGGGGTTCTCTGTATTATTTTTTGAAAAAGAATAGCTACAGTGTAAGCACAGCCCCTCAGAGAGTAAGGGTCATGTAGAAAGCAACATGGCCTGGTGGGGGGATCTCAGAGCAGGATGCAGGGGAGCTGGATTCCTGCTCTGGCTTTGACAGGCCGCTTTGCATGTATTAAGCTTCCCTGGCTTAGTTCCTCCAGCAGGAAAATGAGGCCACATTAGCGCCTCCCTTACCCAGGACGATCCTGGAATAAAAGAATTCCCAGAGGGGTCTCGGGACCTTTGGAGGGGCAGCCAGGTCAGCGCTCCTGTTACAGCCTACGGTGCGCCGGCTTGGCTTTCCACGCTCCCAGCAAGTTTCCACGAGGCTTTCTCTGAAATTGCCAGGTAAACGGCCCCGAAAGAGGCCCCGGGAAGTGGCCTGAGCCATTCTCACCGCCGCGCCGTGCCGTAAGGGCACAGGGGCCTGGCTTGCTCTTTGCAAGGCGAGTAACGGGCATGCATTTTCATGTGCAAGGGAAAGGTTAGATGCGGGCTGGAGGCAAGCTGCCACAGAGCAAGGGCAGTTGGGGACGGCACCGCCACGCTGGGTGGCGTGAGAAAAGGGAGACAGTAGTCGTTGCTGAGTGTGAATTCCTGCACTGCCGCACGACAACCCTGAGAGACGGGGGTTATTCTGACCTTTTCACAGGGGTGCGGAGTCAGTGATTGGCGCCGATTTCACAACTAGAAAAGAGTGGAGCGAAAACCTGAGTCTTCCTCATCCGCTCTATTCCTGTTCCCCCTCTATCCTCGAGCAAAGGGGAGGTGCTCAGAGGTAAAGCCACTTCACCTCTGTTAGCCTCAGTTTCCCCATCTGTGCCAGTGACAGCACCTCTTGTACACGGAGCAGCGGGGCTTAGTCCCACGAGGCCACTGCACAGGGCTGGCGCCAGTGAGTGCTCACGTTGGGTGCTGGTCCCCCTGCTCCCCAGGCCCTCATCCAATCCTGCAGGTCAGAAGAGGCCCGGAGCTGCCGCTATAGAAAATACAGGTAGACACGCCCACCCCAACTCTCATTCCTGTGTCCCCAGGACACCCTGGGCCAAAGCTGTCTGCCCGGCTGTTCTCGGCAGGGCGTGCCAGTGCTGGAGCCTCGAACGTGTTCTCGGAGGACATGCCGCCTTGGGGTTCCACCTCATTTTTGAGGCCCTCCGCGCATGGTGGGGACAGGGAAAGCAGGCCCCAGGGTCAGGTCTAGCTCAGAATCCACCTGCTCCGTTTGGCTGCTGGCCTTGGGCCTCAGATTCCCTATCTTGCTTGCACACGGTCATTGCTAAGACTTAGATAAGCTTGGGCAGCACACAGTA
This sequence comes from Lyroderma lyra, assembly GCA_004026885.1. Classification (NCBI taxonomy): domain Eukaryota; kingdom Metazoa; phylum Chordata; class Mammalia; order Chiroptera; family Megadermatidae; genus Lyroderma; species Lyroderma lyra. Next base: position 24,372 of record PVJL010001900.1, read on the forward strand.
GGTGCTCTGCATGCTGGAGCTTGCTCCCGCCCGCGGGCTGCAGGCCGCAGTGATCGGCCCTCCAACCTCTCACCTGGGCCCTTCTTGTCTGGAGAAATACGCAGCCTAACCCCAAACCCGCAGCCCCTGCCTCGGGCGGCACCTCGCGAGGCGCACGCCTGTCCTGCTGTCATCAGCTCTTACAGGACCTCAATCATCACAGGCCCCCAGGCTCGTCCCGGCCCGCCGCCAACAGCGTCAGACAGTGTGTCACCTCCCAGGCCTCCTCCCACGAAAATGCTGGCCTTCCAGCATGCAGAGCGCTTAGTTCACCCCATAAACTCTGCTAATGCTTACCACATGCTGCCGAGCCCGGTCGGCGCCCCGCCCCACCTCCCCGCCAGGGCTCTCCGGCTCAGCACGAGGAGACCCTGCCCTTGGGGGCCCTTCCTCCTAGGAGAGCCTTCCTGTAGGGAACGCCTCCCCGAGACCTGCGCACCCCACGGCGGGAAGCGGCCAGCGCGGTGGTCCCGGGAGGCCACCCATGACCTTGGACGCCTCTACAGAGCCAGTGTCCACTCAACCAGCGGCGGGGCTGCACCCAGTGGAGCCTTTGTTGCTAGGAACTGAGAACCCGATTGAGCGTGGTTCTAGTTTGCAGTCCCGAGAACTTGGCGCCTAACCACCGGAACACAGAGACGGCGGGTGGGAGTGGGGCTGCTCCCAGGGGCCGCGGGGAGGAAGGGCGTGCCCACCGGCCCGGGCCCGCGACCCCCGGGGCCAAGCGCGCCCCGCCGCCGCCCGTGGAGCAGCCCACCTGCGCGCCCGCACCTCCTGGGCCGGGAAAGACCCCCCGCGCCCGCTGCCCGCTCCACTCCCGCCCCGCTGCCCCCGCCGCCCCCGCCGCCCCCGGACGCGTGCGGAGACGGCGCCGGCCTGCGGTGCTCGTCGCGCGTCCCTAGGGGGCGCAGCCAGCGCGGGAAGCCGCGGAGCCGTGCCCGCGGCCGGCGCGAAATTCCAGGCGGGCGGGCGCGGCGAGTTTGAAAACTGGCGAGGGCGAGAGGGCGGGACTCGGGCGCGCGAGCCACCGCCCCTAGTCCAATGAGCGGCGGCGGCGGGCGTGGGTGGGCGGGGCGTGCGGCCGGGCTGTGAATGGGGCGCGGCGGCGGGCGAGCGCCGGCGCGGGCGGGCGCACTTTCTCCTCAGCGCCGGGCGGGGGCGGCGGCAGTGGCGGCGGCGGCTCCTCAGCGACCGACCGACCGCGGACCCTTCGCGAGACGCGGCGCGGCCGGGACGCTCCGGCCGCTGGGGCGCTGGGAGCGGCGGGACAGCAGCGACCCCACTGACAGCCTCGTCCCCGCCGCGCCCCTCAGCGTCCCCCCACACCTGGCCGCCCCGCAGGCGCTCGGCTGTGGCCGCCGCCCGCGCGTCCCGCTCGTGTGGCCCGAGGCCGGGCCGGGGCGGCGGCCCCTCAGGATGGCCCGGGGCGCGCGGCGGGCGGCCGGTGGCGGCGGCGGTGGCGGCGGCGCGCCGGGCCCGGGGCGGCCGCGGGGGTCCCTGCCCGGCCCCGAACGGCGGCGGCGGCCCCGGGGAGCCGGCGCGGCGCCCGCGAGCCCCGGCGAGGACGCGGGAGAGCGCGGCGGGCGGCCGGCCACAAAGTTGAGCGCGGGCCGGCGGCGCGGATGGTGGGCGCTCCTGGCGCTGCAGCTGCACTTGCTCCGGGCGCTGGCGCAAGGTAGGCGGACGGGCGTCGGGCTCCGGGGTCGGGGTCCGCGCTCCGCGGCCGGGTCGCCGGTGGCGCGTGGCACCGGCGCTCGCCTCCCGAGCCCCAGGCGGCGCCCCGCGGGTCCGCGGCGCGAGCCCGGGCGGCGGCCGGACGGTCGGCGGCAGAACTTTCGGGGCGCGCCGCTCCCGCGGACGGCCGGCGGGGTGCCCGAGCTCTGCCCCCCGACATCGGGGTTCCCTGAAACAGCCGAACGCGCCCCGCGCTGCCCAGCGTCCCTCGGCCCCGAAGTTGGCCGGGCCGAGGAGGAGCGAGGCGAAAGCCGGGGCCGGGGGCGGGCAGGGCCGTCCGGCCCTCCGGGGAGGCGCCCGCGGCCGGGCTGCCCGGGCCGCACGTCCCTGGGCGCCGCGGAGCGGCGGGGGCGGCGGCGGGAACCTCGTCGGGGCTGGCACCTGTGCGGCCCCCGGGCTGCGCCCCACGGCCTTCGCGGGGTGCCTGCTGTCCTGCTTTGCTCCGGGAAAGCACGGCGCCGTATTTCTGCTCAATTTAGCCTCCCCCATTACTTGGAAAATTTTCATTTCACTTACTTGTGCTTCTTTTTGCTTAATGACTGACTTCGGTGGGAAAGCATTTATTAAGTCATTTTGTAAAATGGGATCTGTAGATTGCAAGAGAAGCCAGGTTCAAAGGAAGACATGTAAATCACTTAGAAATGACCTTTAAAATAGAAATAGTGTTTATTGTTAAGTTTTCCTTAAAAAAAGAACAGTGACTTGCATTTTGCAGTAAGCCTTGTATATGAGCACATTTGTGCACAAGTTCCGATAGTGAGAAAACACAGGTTTTGTTTTGAAGTATATTACATGGATTTCAAGTTTTTATCAGTTGCATTTCGAAGATATATAGCAAGTTGCATTAATTACAACTGTAATGTTAGTGAAAATGTATTTATTTTAAAAAGTACCAAGGTAATAGTCAAACTTAGGAATAGTTTATTTCTTGTCGCCAGTAAAAACATTGGTACCTGTTTTACATTTATTTGGTTTATGAAGTGTACCGATCTCTTAGTGTAAAATTTCGAATAGGTTGTCAGAAGTTTTAAATTCATTGACAGGTTTCTGTTCTCTGTGCTCTGTGAAATGTGTAATATATCCATCATTTTTTATATCATATTGAAAATTCATACTACAGGAGAGATGTCACCATTTGACAAAAGCTCATGTATCTTGAAAATGAAATTTCTGGTGCTGCTGTAGAGATTTCTGATGGGATGATGAGTTGGTCATATGCAAGGGAATGTATTCTCTTGAATCTTATCAGGTAAAATGTAACAGTCTAATGGAACACTTAGCACTAAGTTGGAACTAGTGAAGCAATTCTTAATTTCTCTTTAAGTGTTTTTTTTCTTCTAACGGTGTCTCAGGTGGATAGGCTTGGTCATGATATCGTGGGAGAAAACGAGTGCAACATTGACGAGTAAAAGTTACATATAGTCACAGAGCCTGAGTTACACTCCTATAGTCACACCATCTTAAGTTACATACAGTTAAGAAGTCTGTGTTAGGAGCCCTGCATGTAGTTGACCTTTATGTCAACACCAGGTTCAGCTCTTCCAGATGTGAGTTTAATAGTCCTAGGGTTTCTTCTTTCTACAAGATATTAAAAATTTCTGAGTTATATACTCTGCTTAGTGTGTGTGTGTGTGTGTGTGTGTGTGTGGGGAGGCGCACGCACGTGCATCTTTTCTAGAGTCCTAAAGATCCAAGTCTTTAATTCTGAAAGGCAGGTGGCAATACATGCTTGCTTTATGTTGTCCACCAGGGAGCCAGCCCTGAGTGCTTTAGAAGGATGCCTTCTGAGGCAAAGGATGGCAGGGCCCTAAGTATCATATGTGTGAAGTCTGCGATGCCTTAGCTTTACTGCTGGACCTTTGACAGCTTATTGATTCTGGTAATGTTCAGTGCAGTCTCATGTTAAGTTTGTATTCATCAAGCCAAGGGAGGAAATGTTCTCAGTTACTGCTTTGAGATTGTTCATAGTTCTCAGTTTCTCCTTTGGGGTTATTGCCAGTCCTTCGACCTGTGATTCTCAAACTTTGGTGTAAATCAGAATCCCCTGGGGAATTTGGTAACCCTGTAGAGGGCCAGCTATCCAGGTGATTCTGGTACACACCAGCATTCAAGAACCATGACCTTAGATTGCCTTACGTTTTTCCTTATTCCCATCACTTGCTGATTTCCTGGAACCTCTCCAACCCTGTGTTTCTTGAACTTGGTTGCTCATCAGAATCACCAGGGAGCTTTAAAATATACGGAGGCCTGGATCTCATTCCCAGAACTGGTTTTAATTGACTCGATGTTTGACCTGGGTATCAGGAGATTTAAAACTCCCCAGGTGGTTCCAGCATTCAGTCAAGTTTGAAAACTGTTGCTCTAACCCTTTTAAATAGATCACATGACCTGATTTCCATTTTAACCTTGTCACTGGCTTTGTGGTTCAATAGGTAGTACTACCTCCACTACTGCCGCTCATTCCAGTGAGGTTTATGGACTTTGAATATATTTTCACTTAAACCTGTTTTATGTTCATGATACCAAAGTTTTAAATTTCTCACAGACTTAACCAGCTTTTTAATCACTCATTCTGTGTATTCCTACTGACACTGTCGAGCTCTTGCTAGTCTGGAGTGGTTTTGGAATCACCAGTGAAATTTAAAAATACAGTCAACTGGGCTCCACCTCCAACCGGGAGGGTCTTTGGAGTGTGAATGTGTGCATTTAAAGAGGATCCACAGGTGATCCTTGTATCTGTGTTCCAGTTTTATCCTTGTGTTGGCCAGCCCCATAACCTCACCTGGTTCTCTGTCAACCTTAGCCTTACTTCCTGTGACCTGGACTCCTTCCTCCTTGGACCCCTGCCTGAACCATTTTTCTCAGCCTACTTACCAGCCTTGGGGAAGGTGTATGAATTAGGCTTCTCTGCCTCTCGTTTGCTGGACAAAGCACAAAACGGTGTTAATCAGGTTCACTACAAATCTAGTTTCCTTTTGGGATCTCATGGCTTCCCAGTACCCCAGAAGTGCTTTGTCTACCGCAGCCCTGTCCTCTTACTACTAGACCCCTTTCCCCTTTCATCTTTGTAATTTGAGTTTCAATTAGAATTTGAGCTCCAGACTACCTCAGATACATACTGATTAAATTTTATTAGACCACTGCATGTTTAACAGATGGCAACTGGCCACTTGGTTGGTACTGGTCTTGTAAATTTAATAATAAGCAATTATCACCCTCTGTGTAGTCTTATGGATAGCCACCTAGAGCAAACCTTCATTGAGCCCTTAGTATGGGCCAGGTGCAAGTGCTGGCCTGGTGGGCTCATTTACTTTTCACAGCATCCCTTGAGGGGTAGGTAGCATGTTGTACGCATTTTACCTGTGAGGAAACTGAGGCATTGTGATGTTACCTAGTTTGCCTAAGGTCCCAGGACTGGTTAGTGATGGAGCCACAGTGGAAAGTGGCTGCCTGCCCCACCTGTGTTCACAGCCACTGGCTGCAGGGCACTCACGAGGTTTTATATGAGGAGGACCAGCAGTCTGACCAACAGCAACAGGACGATGGTATTGATGTTTTTTAAATACTGTATTGAGTTACTTGACTTTAAGTTGCAGGTCATCCTTATTTACTGTTATTGTAAAAAAGCAAACAAACAAGAGTTACATTAGATAACTTGGAAAATAGACCAGAGGAATATGCATACCCCTCTCCATATACCCATCACTCTCCTATAATAATATGGTGCCATTTTGATGTTTTTCTTTCCAAAGAAAATTTAACCCCCATAATGTAGCTGTCAAATTCCAACTGGGAATAGGTTGTAGCAGACTTGAACAGAATTGACCACTAGGAGTATACCAACCAATTTGTTGAGGAACACCTGGGAAATTCTTTTACCTGTACTCAAGTACAGGCATTTAAATCCTTTAATCAGGGATGTCCAATCTTTTGGCTTCTCTGGGTCACATTGGAAGAAGAATTGTCTTGGGCCACACGTGAAATACACTAACACTTACAAGAGCTATGAGCTTTAAAAAATCACACACAAAAATATCTCATAATGTTTTAAGAAACTTTACTAATTTGTGTTGAACTTCATTCAAAACCATCCTGGGCTGTGTGCAGCCCACAGGTTGGACAAGCTTGCTAAATGAAAATAAAGAATTAGAACTTGTCAGGTACAGACCTTTCATTTGTTGGTTTGCTTTAGTATGCCTTTTATCTAACCACAGGTAAGTTTAGCTGCATACTGGCTGGGATTATACCTAGCGAGGAAGTTTCCTGTCCCCCCAGATAATAAAGTGAAACAAAGTCACTCTGACAAGCAAGTAATTAAGTGGAATCAAAGAAGATCTTATAGTTATTAATAAATTCTACCTACCAGTTACCTCTATGTTATCTCCATCTTAGGAATCCTTGGGTTTTTGTTGAGAGATGGATTTGACTTCCTCAAGGTGTCTTGGAGATCGGAGACCAGTAATGTCAGCTGACACAATCTAGAGAATGGAACAGATACACAGAGAGAAAACATGGAAATTGGATTTTGGTTAGGTCATGGTTTAAATTTAAGAAAAGTAGTAGTTGTGAAAGTAGACCTTTAAGTCCAAATCCATGAAAGTTGAATAAAGTTGAGGGTGGGGAAATGAAAATCAGGTTGAAAGGCATACTATAAAGAGGAGTTAAAGTAGATTTAGCTTACAAAAAAAGAGTAAAGGTGTTAATGTAAATTTTATTATGTCTGGTTAAATACTCCTGGTAAGAGATGATACATTTCTACCTAACATAATTGAGCATTTTATTTTGTATACTCTCTTTGTTCTAATTGTTGACATGAACACTTCTATAAGGCATTTCCCCTTAAATTTATAAATCTCTTTTAATAAAAAAGATTGTAAACATTTCTACCTTTGATCCCAAAGGAGAATATATTTTGTCAGCTGGGACTGGAATATGGCAGCCCTGTCACCCTTTTGTAGTAGCACTTAGAAATTAGTGTTAAGCTTTTTACTGTATCCTTGAAATGCAGAAGTCTGTCATAGTTTGACACATACCTACCTGCCAGTTAGTGATCTTATACCCGAGACCTGTTCTGGAGAAATATATTATTGTTAGTCTTACAATGTCATTATATTAACACTATTCTTACTATATCCAAATAGAAAAAGTAGAAGGACGTTACTCAGGAAACCCTGGTTATTTAGACATTTGCCATTCTAGGATGTAGGTGGTCCGACCTCCTGACAGGCATCTCTAAGGCCAGCGGCTCACTGCCTTAGCCTGGCCCCAGTCCCTCTGGTCCTGGGCTCTCCTGTGGATGTTGTGGGAATGAGAATATTTTTTAAAGCTTTCCTAGAAGTGCAGATGTGGTGAATGGAAAAGGTATTGGGCTAAGTGTCAGAAGAGCTGGTTTTTACTACGTTCTGTAACTAACTTGTAGTATGAGCGTATCTTTTAGCCTCTCAGTATATTTTTTCACCTGTAAAAATTGGGAGTTAGACTAGATCTTTGAATCATTCTTTGATTCTCTGATTTTCTGTGTGTTGTATATCTTTTCTGCCCTTTACCAGACTCTAGGTGTATCTCCTTTCTGGGGACTGTATGACTCTGTAGAGAATCCCTGGAATCTTAGAACCTAATTCTCTTTATTTTACCTCTGCCAGGGTAGTTACAATGTCGAAGATAACTAAGATGCAATGTAATGTTTCTTCTAAGGTGGTGTCGTCTAACACCTGATGTGTTTACGCTAGCCTGAAAATGGTTCATGCTCAAAATTTTAGGTTCTGTAAAATGAATTAGTGCCATAATTTATCAGTGTATGCCTGAAGTTTGGAGAAATAAATTTCCTTAAAATGTGAGCTGCTTATTTATTTAAATGGCTGGAAGAAAAAAGTGCAAGGCTAATTGAAATCAATTGAAGATAAGTAATGCAGTGAGGAATTTAAGAAGATATGAAATAGTGATGGATATGAGAATGTTTAGTTTTGTTAGACAGTGACCATCAGTAATGGAAGACATTACTAGATGGTGTCTGTTGGTGTCTGCATTTAACCTAATGTTATGTTGGTTAATTGTCTTCATTAGGGACTTTTAGTAAATCAAAAGGCCCTCAAAATTAACACGAGGATTATTTTTCACTTTGACAGGCTAAGCAGGCACTCTGTTGATACATAGACAATGTGTAATGAAGATAACTGCTGTCAATCAGATACTCTGAATCCTTGGCAACAGATATGTCAGTCAACTAAGTCTATTAATGTGCTGATTTTAGGAGATTATTAAGTTTGTTGGATGTGGGCTAAGACAGTAGGTTTCTGCAGTGTTTTTGGTTTTGGGTATGTGCATGTGTTTTAAACTGACAAGGCCAGCCTGTTGGAGATACGGGCTTTAGAGAATGGACTAGCCTCCTGGGCCCGTATTATTGCATGGACAACATTAGCCTTTGGTGCAATATTTTGTTGCCTTTTCTTCCTTTCAGAACTCTCCTCTGTATTCTAGACATGATTCCTTATCATGAGAAGTTAGGAAGGTCTCAAATAGGTAAGTTTGATTTTACAAAGATGAAAGAGCTTTCTGGAAAAAAAAAATTATAGGGAGGTAACCACACAATGACTACTGCCACCTGAAGAGGAGTATGGGTACTCAGGGAGCGCCAGCAGTGGCCCCTACGACAAATAGTTGGTGGTGGCAAGTTCAGAAAACTTAGATGTGAGGTAAGGCGGGATTTCATAGCTTCTGTTACATAGGTGTAAGGTTATTACACAGGTGGTCGTGTCTGTGGGTCTTTGGTGTGATCCTTAACTTACTTGGAGTGTGTATCTGTGGCTTTCTTATGAAACAGGGCCTGTTTTCAAAGCGAAGCTCAGTTCTATCTTACCTTCTCCCTGGGTATTAGATGTGATGTGAGAAAAAGAGGGTATTTTGATTTTGTGGACAAGCCTTTCCGTACTGTGGGTGTCAACATTGACTTAATACATGCACCAGCAGATGGCAACAGAAAAAGTGTTTCTATTGGATATAATCTGTAATTTTTTACAGCTAAATATTTTCCCTTCCATGGTACACTACCTTTTCAGTATACTTATGTAATGTATAAAATTCTTGGCTGTGAGCAAGGTGAGTTTATAATACCTGACAATGTAAATCAAAACTGGGAAATAGAATAATGGTAAAGTTACTAGAAAATGACATTTTATTTACATGAGTGCATGTATAAATTGTTCCCAGAGGGTGTGGGTTTTCGACGATGCGGCGTACAGTTTATATTATTGTATAGTCATGCTTTACTTCTAATTTTTTTATTCACTATTTAGTTCTCCAGTTAGCTGTGATGATTTACAGAGCATAATAGAAAACATGACTCTTACCCTGCAGTATTTTATGTAACACCTTTTAAAGGAGGAGATACATGAGTTTACAAACATTAAACATACTTGTATTTATATATTTTCTGGCCAAAGGTATTTTTACTTTATGTAGAGAGTTTGTTTTATTTTTGCCTTATAGGCATGTCCCTTTTTTCTAAGTGTGTCTTCTTGGCTCTTCTAAGTTTTTCTTTTTTTCTTAGCTAAGATTCTTGGTTGCAAGCTAGAAACTCTGAACTACTTAAGAAAAAAAGAATTCATTGGAGGCATCCTGGGGTATCACAGTTAACAAGAAGAATACCTTGAAACTTGGCAAATTTACCAGTCAGCTCCGCCTCAGGGATAACTAGAGCCAAGTGTTTGAAGTCTCCCAGGTACTGTCCTCTCTGCTGTCCCCTCTCAGTTTTGCTTCTGTTCCTGTGTTGGTGTCATTCTTGACTCGCACTGGGAATTGGCTTTCTCTCTGACTGAAACCCAGCTGTCACCAGTCTTTGCATTCCTGTTGCTTCAGACCCTGAAGTAAAGAATGACTTAAACCTTTGGTTCTGAGTCCAAAATTTGTGAATGGTCAGGTTCGTATTTCAAAAGCATAACCTTGAGGAGGGAAAACCATATTGGTTTTAAAATTGAAAATGTGTTGGGAGAAACCAGAATGAATGACTGTAGATAGGTTAGGCTGTTTCAGTAGTAGAGGTGAGAGAAAGTAGTACCTGGGCCTCGGGTGGTAGTGTTGAAGATGAAGAGAGTTGGATGGAGTTGAGAGATTGAGGAGGAAACAAAAATGGGCAGGATTTGGTAATAGGTTGGATATGGAGGGTGAGTGAGAATATGTCAAGGGTGATGATGGCCACATTTTTGGCTGGCACTGAGGTTGAACCACCTCAGTTTGGGCAGTATGAGTGATCATAATTTTGATTTGGAATGTATTGATGCAGATACTATTGAATCATCCAAACAGAGCTGTTTAAGAAGGTATTTGGATATGAGTTTTGCAATCAGAGGAGAGGTCTGGGTTTTAGGTTAAATATTTATGGAGACAGTATAGCATATATTGTTTATTAGGATGGGCTTGGCATAAAATAAAACTGACTCGGCCACTTGCTAGCTGGAGTTTCCTGGGTTGGTTACTTAATCTGCTTTAAGCATTATTTCTGATCCCTGAAGCAGGTATAATAATTGCACCTACTTCATACACCTATTGTGAGGATCAGTTGATAATGATCACAGGTAAAATGTTTAGCACCTGACCAAGTACATAGCATACGTCCAGTGAGTGTTGTTATCAACATGTTGTGGACAGGACATGCCTCATTCATCTTCCCTTTTCCCATAGGACTAGGTATTAATGAGCCACGTAGGACGGAGTGGGGAGGGTGAACAGTTGATGCAACTCGAGTTTAGTAATGTTAATCTGGCTGTGACTTACTGGATAAGTTGAGGGCGGAGATTGGAGCGATGGGAGTGAATTGGAGAATGGTTGTGATGATATAGTAAGTATCACATAATAAGTATTTGAATTGGGGTGACATTGGGGTGAAAAATTGTCATGGTCAATATTGCTGCAGAAAGGTGAATAAGATGAAGACCAAGAAAAGGCCTTTGGATTTGTTGATTAGGCAGGAAATGTTTATCTTTTTGAGTATAATTTCACTAGAGTTGTAAGAGTACCAGGTAGATTGAAGTTGATTACAGGATGAATGGGCAGTGAGAAAGCGGAGTCAACAGTGCTCTCGTACTGTTGAAATTCTCAAGCAAAAAAACAGTGATGAAGGCATTTGAAGTGTGGAGTGACAAAATGATCTCAGAATGCCTTGGGAATATTTATTTTTTCCAATTTGAAAACTGTTCTTGAGACTGAAAAAATATGTGGGCTGTTGTCATCTGGCAAAATGCTAAGTTATCATTACAATTTTCTGAAGCAATCCTTTCACAATTTCATATTTTGTGACGACTGGAGGCTTCTAGCAACATTGCCACCAGGCTAGATGTGGAGTACTTCCACCCCTACCCTGCCACTAACACACGGACACTGTGGACAAAATATAAGGAGGACAAAGCAAAAAGCACTCCTGAACCTGACGGACCAGGCATCCCAGGTGCCAGAGTGAAAAGAGAACTCCAGGCCCCAGGGCATGGTTGGGAGTCAGGGCCTGTGGCAGTTTCAGGTCTGGATATGGGGCCCCGAGGCCTGGTCCTGAAGGTCTCAGGAAGGAGGAGGAGTCCCGGGCGGAGGTCTGCAGAAAGGAGGCAGGTGGAGGTGAGGTCCAGGTATGGCACAAAACCGGGGAGAGCTGGCCCAGCTGTGAAAGGAGGACTAGGAACGCCTTGCCCACTAGTCTGAGGAACTGCAAAGGAAGTTGCTGTCCTTCTGTTATTGTGCATAGTTAGGAATAATAAAAAAGAAACATCTGAACGCCGAGGCTGTACCTCACATTGGGGGTGGGTTAGAATCGAGTGTTTCTTAGAGGGCAGCTGACTCTCCAGTTGAGGTACTGGCATAGAATCTGCTCAGTACTGTGGAGTCCAGTGGAGCTCTCACAAGTATGTGTGAGATTGTCCTGCAGAGCAAATGAAAAACCTAGGACTCTCATGGAAAAAACAACTCATGCTGAAAATGAACTTGCAATAAAAAGCTGCCAGCCACACAAGGAAATGAGGTGCTATGAAGAAGAGTCGACAGGTGTTGTAAATGGGAGACCTGGTACTTCAGGGGCGCAGGGCAGATATGACTTATTTACAGTTATTAGAGACAACAGGGGTAAGACTGTACTGAGATAACATCACAGATTAGAAAAACAACACAGATTTGGAAAAGACCCAAATAGTACTTTCTCAGCTGAAAATTATGGTCCATAAACAAAAGTGACCTCAATAAATGAAAACTATTGCTCTTTAAGGAGACATGAGGAAATTGCTTGGAATTTCACTAGGGCATAAAGAGATGGCAAGTCTGAGTGGTTAAGACGCATGTACTTTAGCATGAGAAAGTCCAGTATTACCTTCTGTGAGCTTCCAGAAAAAGGAAATAGAGCGGGAGAGGCACTATCTGAAAGTATAATGGCTGAGAACTTTCCATGAAAAATGCCAGGCATGAGTTCTTAGGTCCAAGAACCACAGCAAACCCCAAGCATGATAAATAAAAATAAATTCATACTTAGACACATTGTGGGTAAAACACTAGGGAAAAAAACGACGAAAGCAACCTAAGGAAACTGATGTTTAGACTAGCAGGCATTTTGTTCATAGTGAAAGGTGATTGACTAATACCTTCAGAATGCTGAGGGGGAGAAACAACCCTTAACCTGGCATTCTGTATCCATATATATTAATATTCAAGAGTAAGAGTGAAATAAAGACTGTAGATAAAGGCAGTGTTGATTGCTTGTAGACTTTTGCTGAAGAAACTATGAAAAGATGTACTTTAAGAAGAAGGAAATCAAAACCAGAAGGAAGAAGTGAAATGCAAATAGCAAAGTACTAAGTGATAGGAAGCAACGTGTCCCTCAGATTTACCCTCTGTATATATGCCTTGTGGTTTGAAAAAAGTGAGCATTAGCAGTTTCCACTAATATTGTAGAGTGGGCAAATTAAGAGAGAGGGCAGCAGAGTTTGTTCGTTCATTCAGTGCTTACTGAGGGTTTTCAGTGCGCAAGGCACTCCATAAGGCAATAAAGGCACAGTGAGAAATAAAACACAGCTCCTTCCTTCATGGAGCTTACTGTTTATTGGGGCAGAGACATACGGACAATTACAATGCAGCATAATCGATCCCGAAGGGATCCATATGGAGGGTTCAGAATTGGGGAGAGCAGCTTAAGCAGGATCTCAACAGGTATACAGGTAGGCAGGGCATGCTAGAGCCACGTCAGCACTTGGGAACACGAAGACGAAGGACCTGGGTAGAAAGAAACAGCACTGGGAGTGAGGAATTCAGTGTCTACTCTAGTTAATAACAGGTTTCTGGCCAAACAGATAGAAGGACGAAACATCAACATCTTTGTGTTTAGCCGGCACGTTCCGAAATGATCTCCTTTACATTCCAGCTCTTAGCTGTGGAAAAATAGGACTTGGATCTTAAGACACCAGAGAGCTACATGAAGTGCACAAGGATAAACTTTCACTAACATTAGAAGGGACGTGCACATCTGGAGGAACATGGTTAAGAAATGAAGAAGCACAATGGATGAGAATGAATGGCAGACGAGAATGTAGATATTTGCAATTTTGTGGCAGCTGGATATGGTTGGCTGGTTGTTTTTAATCAAAAACTCCTGGACTTTGAAAATTACTTAAATCTAGTATCACAGAGTGTTATAGTTGGAAAGACAAAGGTCATCTGCATCTCTGACTTTGCTGTTCTCTGTGAAAAGTACGAAACGTAAGTGGTGGTGTGTTTCTATGTTGGTGGATACTTGGTAGCAATTTTAAATTTAGCATTTTATTAGCTGCAAATGTAGCTTAAGTTTTTCTTTTTCTTTTTTAAACAATTTCTTTGCTTCAAAAATTTCTCTTTCTTTGGTAAATAAACTGAATTTCATCATAATATTGGGAACAAAAACGTTAAAAACAAACAGCCAAACCTCATTTGTCCTGTGACTTTTCCTACATCAGTTAGTGAGGAAACCCTGGGAGTCCTGACCTGCTCTCAGTTGGAGTCTTCTGTCCTTATGTGTATTAATCAGCAGCAGGTGACCCTGACCAAAATGATGAGGATCTGAATTTTTTGCCATCTTTTCTAGTAGCTGATGTAGCTCATGGGAAAATTATACAAGGGTTATCCAGAAAAAAAAAAAAATCCAGCCATAAATGCTTCTAGTTTTCATATTACATGATTGAATACTTTCCACACAGCCCTCATACTATGTTGTAGAAGTGAATCTAACTGACATGGAAGGATATTCAGAATATTTTAGATGAGAAAATGAGGTTATAGCATGCTTTGTATGGTGTAATAGCTTGTCTTTATTGAGTGCTGCTTATGTGCTGGGCATTGTGCTAACGCCTTTCTATGCAATACCTGTATTCTCATTACAGCCCGATTTTAGAAAATTGAGGTATAGAGAGGTCAGGGTCACCACTAATAAGCTGTGGAACTGGGCTTTGAATGCAGTGCCAGCCAACTCCAGAGCCCTTGCTCTGATTTCTGGCACTGTATTGCCCACTGGGTATGACCTGAGCACACGTAGTGGGAAGTTTCTCTGACATATGTAAGTAGAAAAGGGTTTGGAAGAGAGTGCACCAAGATGTTGATAGCAGCTGTCTTTTAGTAGAAATATGGATATTTTAAATTTTATTTTCTTTTACTTTTTAAAAATTTTATGATTTTCTGTAAAGGACCTAGATTGCTTTTGAAATAAGAAATAATGGAAATTCCAGAAAAGTATAATAGATTTACAAAGTAATGGAGATGTAATATGAAGTCAGAAGTGAATAAGAAATTACTCGGTTTTATCATATATGCAGTGAGTATGGTTGGAGGAATAGACCAATCTCCTTAAAATGCTTCTTTCCGTGTTATGGGAAAATTTTCTTTTTTCCTGAATGTTCTAAGTTTCTAACAATAAGCACTTGTACCTTTTTTTAAGTTATGAAAGCAATTACTATTTACCATAATGTGGTATTAGTGACTTTCAGGGGAAATGGCATTAGAGTAGTTCAGTGTTCAGGCTAAGAATGTAGTAGTGGGGGCCTGAGATTCTGGTGTCTTTTTTCTAATTGTGGGAACTTAAATTATTGTTTTGGGCCTTGTTTTGTTCATCTATTTGAAAAAGTCATACAGTATTTTAAATTATAGGCTCATTGTAAGAACAAAAATTCCTTGAAAGATGAATTGATAAACACATTTGTACCATTGATTTCTGGTTAGTGCTGTTCAATCTTTGTTTTATGATTCTGGTGTCAAATTTTCCCAATAATAACTCTGATATTGAATCAATTTAATTTAAGTTCTTTAATGATATATACAAGAAATTTTTTTTTTAATTCATTTTTATTGTTAGACCTACTGGGGTGACATCTGCCAGCAAGGACCACACAGGTCTCAGGCACACAACTCCATAGTGCACCGCCAACCCGACGCACAACAAGTTCACCAATATATACAAGAAATTTGAAGCATGCAGTTATAAATGAAAATTAGACGTGACTTTAAGTTCTTTACATAAGTTATGAATTTATCAATAAATTTGTAAAATTATAATGTAAGTATGCATTAGAGTGTTGTATGTATGAATGCTGCAGTATAGTAGGCAACAGCTGGGGTGACACCTGACTTACAGAAATGTACCATTTTCTGACCATGGCCTTGGGACACAACAGGGGGACCCCACTGGCCATTTCTCTGCTATGTCATCATTTGACTTGTTTTCATGGAGCTCTAGAATCCCTGCAGCCTCAGAGCTCTGGTTCTAGTCCACCCTGAATGTTCGGTTTTGCCTCAAGTCTGTCTGTTTTCCAGTAGAGCCCGCTTTTTGCCTAAGCTAGCCAGATTTGATTTTCTTTGAGCAAATGGTATTCAAACCTTTTAAAATGGGGGTGGGGTGGGGTGTCTTAATAAGCTTTACCAATAAATTTGAATCACCTTGTAAATTTGAAGTTACAGAACTTGTACAAGTAAATATTTTAAGGCAAGCAAAGGAACATGTATTGATTCTGAATGGACATGTTATTCATTGAATTACAACAAGTGGGTCTGTGTGTGCTTTTATTTTGTTTTCATCTTTCTGCTTTCCAGACTAAATGGGGAGTGAGAATCCCTTCTCCTCATCTTGCTGTAGATGCCTTGGTGCCTTCGGCTTCCCCATTTCTACAGCTTGGCTTTGTTCTGTGTCTGTGTCTCCCGGTCCCCAGGAGTGGGCTTGCCTTTGCCGGTTCCTTTCTCTTTGCTATTTTTGAGTGGCCTAAGGTTTCCTGCCTGCGGTTTCTCCTCCCATTTTCACAGGAATTGGTTTCTCTTTTCTGTGTGCTACGGCAGCTTTGGTCCATGTTTAGGATGTGAGCAGTGTTAATAGATACCCTTTACAGGTGAAAACACCTAAAGAGGATGCTTGATTGAAGTAGGTATGCCTTTGTTGTTCTTAAGCATCTTCACTTAGCTTTGGTAAGCAAGGAGGTTTAAGGTATTCTTTTATGACAGGGTTTTATTTTTTTACAGTTTTATGTATTATGTAGTGCTTATTTCTCATGAAAAATCACAAGAGTTGGGTTAAAAAGTTGTATCGTCACAAAATGTATGTAGTGAAAAGGCTCTGTGTTTCTGATCTTTAGTCCCCTTGTCCGTCTGCTTGAGGTCATCACTGTACCCCATTTAAGTATTCTTCAGTGATATTGTATGTGTAATGCAACCATGTACACTGCCCCCCCACCCTTTGGCTTTGTACAAATGCTAGCAGACTATTACCTTGGAGACTGGCCTCAGTGCACTTGTCTTTTTTCACTTAACAATTTATCTTAGAGATTATTTCATATCAGCACATGTAATAATGTAGATATTTATAAATATCTACATTGAAAATGTGCTCGTAAGCCATTGGCCATAGGGATTCTAACATGATAGTGTCATGAGTCGCAGAGCTGGGTTCAAGTTCTGGCTCTCATTTCTGAGCTGTACGACTTTGGGCAAGTTATATAACCTGTGTTTCAGTTGCTCATTTATAAAGCAAGAAGTTAATATGTCTTCACAAGGTTTTTGTAAGGATTAGAGATAATGTATATAAAGCATTTAGCAAAGTGTCTTGCTCAATAAATCATAGCTATAATTGTGCTCATTAATTTATCAGATCAAATGAAGCCCTAATGTGTTTCCCCTTTCTCAGCTAAAATAAAACAGAAGGCATTACCTGTTCCTTGACCTTTAACTTACCGTGGTCGTCCTTTGCTTCTAATCCATTATTCATACTCTCTCCCTCCTCCCTCCCCACCCTGTCCTCATCAAATCACGTTATGAGTTTCTTTTACTTCTTGAGGCTTTGTGGCTTGCCGCTGACTTTACTGACCTATCCTTTCATCGCTGCCATTGCATTAGGTACCATCAATTGTGGTTCAGTATAAAACCTCAACAGCGCGGGAATATTTCTGGTGATGATACCCCAGAGTGAATTTAATGCTAGCAATCAAATTTATTCCACTCACTAGAGAGGATGATTCTTTTTGTGATTGGCGTTTCAGCTGGGCTAGAACTGAAGTTTGGGTACAGATGGCAACTGGCAGACAATAATAAACGTGGGGCTGAGATACCCAGAAACACTTCAGCAGTGTGGGCCTGTCTAACAGGGGCCAGTCCTGAGGGGAAGCATAGGTGTGTGGGGTAGGGAGGGGTGTACAGTAAGCCACTGCTCACTAGTAACTCTCTGGGTAGGTGAGGGGCACTGGGGCCCGGCGAGGGTACTGTACAGGGTGTGGTCTGTGAAAAGAGAAGTGCCGTGTGGATGAACTGGGCGAGCTGCCTCACTTTAGTAATTCAGTGATACCATTTTAACGTTTTGCTTCAGGGTACAAGCAGTCTCACTGTGGGAGGCCTGGGTCATAGGGGTGTTATGCTTGGAGGAGTCAGGATTGGGCACCCAAAAGTGTTTGTATAGGGCCTTGTAAGGGTCTGGGGTGCCTGTAACAGGATACGGGGGCCTAGCTGGTGAATGTGAGGTATTAGTTTGCATCACTGTGATTCCATCTGTACCCACTGGCTCGTGTAGCCTAAGGAAGCTGGCTGACACTTCAGCAGCTGCTTTTATCCCCTCTACAAGAGGGCTTTTCTGACTTCTTGGCCTGATGGGCTTTCACTGCTTGGATGATACATGTAATGTGCTGTTTGATAATCTTACTGTTTTTGTCCCTTTTCAGTTTCTGTCATTGAGTGCTGCAGCGATGGGAAGGATTTGTTATTCAGTCCCAGAGTATCTGGTGACCGCCCTGGCCTGCTTATTGCCAGCCCACATAGCCTTTCTGCCTTAGAGCCATCATCACTGAGGGAAACACGCATTTGAATGTTTCGTGCAAGGATTTCACTTTTGTTGTTAACTATTTCTTTATACTAAAAATCTGGTTTCTTCTTCCTTCCGTTTGCCTAAATCTAACCCATTCTTAGCAATCCTTTTTTTTTTTTTTCATTTACTTTTCTGAAAATTTGAACATTTAAAGAGATGATGGCTCCACTATGTACCAGGGCTTTCTGAAAAAGAGAGAAAATGAATTTCAATTCACTTAATGGAATTGCTCAGAATTGGTGGAGGGGTATGGTATGGCAGAATCATAATTCTTCTGCCCGTTTGAAACAGTTCTTCCAGATTCATTTCCCTTCTGTTGTCTGGGTTTAGGAAGCTCCAGGTGATTCTGCTTCATACACACATTACCCCTCCTTCCTCCCCACCTTTCTACGTGCATGTGCACACTGAAAGAGATGTCCCAGAGCCCTGGTTCTGATTTCCAGACATCTTTGCTCTCCTTTGCAGTTATAGCTTTCTCCTATTTTTTTCCTATCCCTTGTTCTTAATTTATACATATCTTGAACTCTGTAGAGAAAGGTATAAGTAAAAAAAAAAAAAGTATTTTATGTTACACAGAATAAGAATTCATGTTCCTGTAAATTGCTGCTTAGCATTCAGAATTGTGTATTTCACTGTCAGGGTTCCTTCTTTAAGAAACTGGCCTTGTTGAAAATTGATTTTTCTCTAGGTTGGTATATGAAAACCCTGAAGACAGAGGAAGCATTTTGACTAATTTTTGTGCTTTACAAATAAGTAATAAAAAATCAAACCAAATCTATGGTTCCAGTTCCAGATATTCGCAGATTTTAGTCAAATATCATATGTTTTAAGCAGTTGCTGTGTTTAAATAATATTAATTACAGCCATCCCAGAATAAGTTCTCCTTCTGAGGAACTGAATTTGTTTAACTACTCATCTTTGTTAAAAAAGGAAAAAAACGGAAACAGATCTTTTATATATAAAGTTTCTTTTCTTTTTCTTATTTTTTTGCTGCTTCTAGAATAAGACAAAATATTATAGGTTAAATTTGAGTAACAAATGTTTAAAATAAGATTTTGATAGTCTTTAGGAATTAGAAAAATTGGTACTTTGGTACTGTCAGGAAAAGTGTGGCTCAAAAGTGTCAGTTAAGGCTAAGCAGTCTAACTTTAAACCTTGTACTTGATAAAGGTCGAACATAGCCTGTAGACTCTGACAGAGCCTCACAAAGTTTTTGAAGTTTCTGTATTTTTCTTATGAAATTCAACTTTTGCTGACATAACATAGTATTTTAAGATATCTTTCTGTCCTAAAATTTAAAGATATTTCAGGGTATTTCAACTGAAGGCTCTTGAAATGAAAACTATTAAGTGCATTTATTGTACAAGAAAAGAAAATCTCTTTTGAAACTCAGAAATATTTTTTAAAAACCCAGAAGCATGGTGATACTATGGAATTTGTTAACAGATGGCTTAGAAACCTTAAAATCAAAGTAAAAATGAATTAGGAAGTCATCTTTGATTTTCTGGGGTCATTTAATTGGAGTTTTCTTCAAGCACAGGAGGTTTCTTAGAGCACTGTGCTGGTGACGAGGTCCTGGGTGGCCAGCCTGTGTGCAGCAGCCTTGGGCTGGTCCTGGTCCCCTGGCTCTGGAGGTGCAGCTCAGTGAACTGGCCTTGTGGATTGGACTCTGTCAGGCTCTTGTAAGAACTCAAGGCACGTTCTCAGTTGATTTGGAATCAGTACAAGGATCAATTTATGTGAATGACGAGCTATACTTTTTTTTTAATAGTTGAAGATATTGTAAAGATCTTATGGTATCCGAAGAAGTTACTTTCCAAAGAAACAATTTTTATGTTACAACAAAAGAAAAGGTATTTTTTAAATGTACTATTGAATACAGTGAATGTGGAGTTATTGTTGACTACTTTATGAGCGTCGTTACAGGGTTCAAAGGGCAGACGACGTAGGCCTGGGCAGAGGCCTTGCCTTCCAGCCTGTTTGCCCCCTCTCCCCGTCACAGGTCACCGTTTTTATTAGCTGCTTTCATTCTTTTTAAAATATTTTTTTAAATTGAGATAAAATTTACATATCATAAAATTCACCATTTGAAAGTGAACAGCTCGGTGGCATTTGGCACATTCATGTGTTGTGCATTTACCTCCTCTGTCTAGTTCTAAAACATTTTGTCACGCCCAGGGAAACCCTGTCCCCATGAAGCAGGCACTTCACCCACCTCAGGCCCCTGGAAACCACCCCGCAAGAACATACTGGTATTTTCAACTGCAAATCTGAACATGTAAGTGCATATCCACTTAACATATGATTCTGATCATAGAAAACATCGAGGAGGTTCCGTACCAGACCGAGAAGAGCATCCCTTTTCCTTGCCACAGCATACTTACCTACACTCAACGTTTTGATTATCCTTTTCCTTTCTTTTATAAGATGAGAGTAGTTGTGAAGTTTGAAATATATGCAGAAACTCACCTTGTTACTGGTTATTATTTCCCTGTGTTCTGTTACCTTCTTATCTGTGTCTGTGTTCCTTTTCCTCTTTGAAGGATCAACTCAGATGTATTCCCCTTCATGAACTCTTCCCTAACTCACCCAAGCTAGAATAATACCCCACCTCCCATAGCAGTTTTTGCAATGTTACTATAGTACCCAGAAGTTTCATCTGGTACTATAGCTATGTCCACGTAAACGCCCCTATTGTGCGGACTCCTTGGGCCCGTTGTACGTGTCTTTCTCAGAGTCTTGAACTTATGTCAGGCTCAGTCAACTATAGCTGAGCATTTTGAGTGAATTAATGTGTAAGGTTTTATGCTGTTTCTTCCCCTTCCTTTTTACCCCATAAGTGTAAATGTTCCCTAGGGTTTCATTTTTGCCCTTTCTTCCTTGTAATTTCATCTGCTTGTTCTCAGCTACCACTCGTAAACAAGTGACTTCATCTCTGTCTCCTCATTCCATCCCCTGATATGAGCTTTGGAGCTCATTCATCCTACCAGAACCTCAAACACAGTATCCCTCAAGCCACAGTTGTCACTGCATTATCTAGTGCTGTACAGTAAGCATTTGTATTTTTGGAATACATGCACGAATGAATGAATACACGTTGTGATTTTTTCCTGACTTACTTTTTAAAAAAGAATGTTACTCAGTCCTTATATACTGCCTACCTGAATGCTTAATCAGTTGCTGGGCCCCATTGTTTCTGCATGGAAATATTTCACATGCATCCGCTATTTTCCTACTGCCTCCCCCTAAATGTGGACCCCACCTACTGTTTAGGCTATTATAGTGACTAACAGCTTTTTCAAAGAATACCTTGGGACAACATTATACTCTTAGACACTTCATTTGGCTCTCCAAAGCTTATCAAATTGAGCCTAGCATTAAAAGCTCTCAGCAGTTCTTCTTCTGGGTATCTCCCCCCCGCCAAATCTGAAAACATCTGCAAACATATATGTACCCCTGTGTTCACTGCAACATTATTCACAGTGGCCAGGACATGGAAACAACCAAAGTATCCTTTGATAGATGGCTGGATAAAGATGTGGTACACATATACAATGGAATATTGCTCAGCCATAAGAAAAGGTGAAATACTGCCATAACAACATGAATGGATCATGTCACAAGGCTGTGACACCTTACCAAGATGTTTGTATAGTGCTGCCGATATAAGCGCATGGTGGCAAGTTTGTGAACTTAATGGTCAGATTTTTGGGTTGACGACAGTTCTGATGGCCATTCCACAAAAAAGAGTTCCAAAACTACTTTGAAGGGTGGACCAGGTGCTGGCTTTGGTGCACAGCTTCCCAAGGGGAGTACTTCAAAGGTGACCATAGTGATATTAGCAATGAGGTACGTAGCACTTTTTCTAGGATGAGTTTGAGAAATTGACCTTGTAAAACTGAAAGCAACAAAATGAGCAAGACAGACAAACAAACAAAAACTCATAGATATGGACAACAGTTTAGTGGTTACCAGAGGGTAAGGGAAAAGGGGGTCAAATATATGGTAGTAGAAGGAGAACTGACTCTTGGTAGTGAACACAATGCAATAGATAGATGATGTAGTATAGAATTGTACATTTGAAACCTATGTAACTTTACTAACCAATGCCACCCCAGTAAATTTAATAAAAATTGAAAAAGAAAACTCTCCAGTAGCCTTTGGACATCTCTACACACCTTTCAGCCTGTTCGCTTACCCTTCTGTAACCTAGTCTGTGTTTCAGCCAGTATTTTCTATCCTGCAGTGTCACCATCACCCACTGAGTCACCTCAGATAGAAACCCAAGACTCATCTGGAGTCTACCTCTTTCTTCCTGACTCCCCCCAACCCTCCAATCCAGTTAGTCAGTTTTAAAAGCCTATGGATTTTACTCCTCTACTAATTCTCAGATCTGTCCTCATCATTCTAACGGAACTCTATGCCTATATTCTTGGTCAAATTTCGTTTCCTACATAGCTTCCAAACTTCCCATCTCATGAGTCTCTGCTTATCATGGTTCCTACCGTGTCCTCCATAATTTGAGTCTTGTTTTCCTCTGCAGAGTCATCTCTTCCCAGGTCTCACTTGCACTCTCAGAACAATGCACTGCCAGCAGTTCCACACTGCTGCCCCCTTTTCTCCATCACACTGTGCTGTTTTTGCCTCCTTGCCTCAGTTTTCAGGTCCCTTACCCTAATGCTGCCTCCTTGCTCCCAATTCTTGCACCCTGTGTTTGGCCAGGCAGTCTTCAGGTTGCTTGCTGAGTCTCAGCTTATGCGCACCACTGCCTCCTGTAGTCTTTTATGATTTCTCTGTCCTTCATACCAAGAATCATCTGGGTTCCCACACTGCCCTGTGCTTCCTCCTACCTTGGTACCTTCCTCATTATAGTTCATTCTGTCACTCTCTTTCACAGTGTGAGAACTTCAAAAGATTGGATTATTTACTTGTTGTGTTCTTTGCACCCGGCACAGTGAAATTACTGTGGAAAAGGAACCCAAGCAATGCTTGTTGAGTGAATGAATGCATCATGCAACACTTTTTTCCTCTCACCATTTATGCCTATGCTCACTGAATTTCCAGAGCTTGCTGTGAAAGATAGGAAGAAAATACATGGTTAATGTGGCTCAGCATTTGGGTGGGCTTGATATATCTGGAAATTCTAGAGGAAAAAATCTACTTCCAAGCTCATTCAGGCTGTCGATCCAGTTCAGATCCTTGTAGTTGTAGGAGTGAGGTCCTATTTCCTTGTTGGCTCTCCACTGGGGCCACTCTGTGCTTTTAGAGGCCACTAGCCTGCCTTCTTATGTGGCCTCTGCATCTTCAAACCAGCAAGAGCACCTCAAGTCCTTCTCATGCTTTGAAAGTCTCTGACTACTGTATTCAGCCAGAGGAACTCTCTGCTTTTCAGGTCTTATGTGCCCAGATCATGCCCCCCAGAGTAATCTCCCTGTCTGAAGGTTAAATGTACCACATAACATAATGCAGTCACAGGAGTGGTGTCCTCATATCCACAGGTCCAGGGACTGGGGCAGGGCACTTTTGAGATTCTGCCTACTGTAGTGCTCATGGTTCGGTGATGTTTTGACAGACTGGGTCAAGGTTCTGCTTTAGCCAGTAAAATGTCTCTTTCTCTGCCTTTTGACTTCAGGGTTTATATGACCTGTTTCCATTTCTTCAAGCCACTTGGTCTTATTTTCATGCATATGTGACAAGTATTTTAATCACTATACATTTCA
Source organism: Lyroderma lyra (assembly GCA_004026885.1). NCBI lineage: Eukaryota > Metazoa > Chordata > Mammalia > Chiroptera > Megadermatidae > Lyroderma > Lyroderma lyra. The sequence goes on from PVJL010001900.1 coordinate 48,189, forward strand.
TAGTGTAGAAATAAGCTTGAGAGAAATGAGTTTAAATGGACTGTTGTTCCCCATAGTGAAATGTAGTGTGTATTGTTCTAAGACCTTGTGATTCATGTTTCTCTCCTTCCTCACATTGCAATTTTAGATTCAGATTATTTTTCTTGTCATTCTCCTGGTCCTATGTTATCTTAGCATTGAAATCACTGAGTAGATTATTTTGATTGTAAGCAGAATGTTGTTTTTTTAAAGTAAACTTTATATGGACATAGGCATGCAGAGAGGTTCACAAATAATAAATGTATCACTTGATACATTTTCACAACTGGAACATATGCATGTAATTAATTCCCAAATCAAAACGCCAGAAACATTTGTCAGTACCCCAGAAGCCTGACTGTCCTGTGGCCCCCTTGAAAGTAGTTATTTTGTTTGCCTATTAATTTGATGAACTTTTATTTTAAGATTTTTTTATTACAGCCTTTATTCCTGTAATTTAAGAAGTAGGTATAAAAAGGTATAAATATCCTTAAACTGTTCGGAGTGTGGGATAGGAGTAGTTAGGAGGGTAGCTCTTGGAGGTTTGTTTACTATAGATGATGACCTATTTAGTGATCAGAGGGGCTGTGGGGCTAGGTTCCTTATCTTCGCAGTGACAGTAAATTAACCCCCATTGTATAACCAACTTTCAGTTATAAAAATGGGTTTGACACTCAAAGCACTGGGCTTTTCCTTTTGTTGTTACAATAGAGACTGGAAAACGGTTCTTTAGGAAAGTCATCCTAATTGGGTCAATGTGAGGTGGTTATTAGTTTTTACATTTTTAAGATCAGGGTTTTTAGTTTTTCACTTCTATAATTATTAAACCCATGCCCAGAAAAAAAGTAAAGGACAAGATATCAAAATCTGTGAGGGCTGTCTGGAAAGTATCCAGCCATGCTATATGAAAAGTAGAGAGATTTATGGCTGAATTTTTCCAGACAGCCCTCATATGTGTTCGTCAGTTCTTATGGTTGAACATTATTAAAGGAAGTTATTTTTCCATGCTTAATTTTTCTGTTTTAACAGATGACATGCTTTCCATGTTGAAATTCTTTTATAACAGAGAACATGCTTTAGGAAACTATATTCAAGCCCCATGTAACGTGGTACTCTCTGCTAATGAAATACCTATTAGTCATGTCTCTAGAACTGCTTTTATCATCACTTTTACCAAAAGAATCCTGGGAAGGACTCTCTGGGAAGGACACCTTCTAACCTTTGCTACCCAGACACTTTTATGTGATGCTTGAGTCACACAGGTTCCATCTTAAAACACAGATTCTGATGTGGTGCTCTACTGTAGAAATTTGAGATTTTAAAGCAATAGAATACCATAGGTGTCCAACCTTTTGGCTTCCCTGGGCCACATGTAAAATACACTAACACTAACGATAGCTGATGAGCTAAAAAAAAAAAAAAAAAAAAGTTCCGTGCATAATTTTCGTAATGTTTTAAGAAAGTTTATGAATTTGTGTTGGGCTGCATTCCAAGCCATCCTAGGTTGCACAGCCTTGGAATAGACCATCTCATAAACATTGATACACAAGAATTTATGATCTGAGCGTCACTAACCTATTTTTTTCAATTATATATATTGTAGTAATCCCAACCTTTTATATATATAACATTTTAATTTTTATATGTACCATCTTAACTTATTTTTCTGTGTTTCTCTGACTTCATGGATTATTGTATATATTTTCACATAAGTAATTTTACTTTTCATTTTCATTAATGTTCAGAGTACTAACATTAAGAGGAGAAAAACATGGGTACATTTTAAAATGAGAAGTTAGGGATTACACTTAAAATTCTTTTCATAAAAAGTTTGTAAAGAAGTTCTTTTTATGTAAGCTCAGTCCCTAGGGACCAAAATGATTTTCATTTTAATTATGGATGATAGAATATAAAAGTAATTATGTCCATCGTAGAACTGTTTTAAGGGAGTAAAGTGCATATCAACAAAATAAACCAGTTCCTTTTCTAAAATTATTAATGTTGCTAAATAATATGTTTTCATATATCTCTTTATAAAAGAGTATTGGAACAATTGCTGACTAAAGTCTTACATATTAAAAAAAAAACTACATAAATACTCCTCTGATCTCTTGAACTCAACTAATTTTTTTTATGAGTAGGAGAATCTTATAGGTTGCTGTTATAATTAGAGTCGTGGGCTCCTACAAACCATGACTAGGTTGCATGACAAATGCACTCCCTGGTTGAGACCTGAGAAAGGCCATGTCACTTGGATGTGTTCATATATACTGTCATGGGGAGAGAGAGCTAAGCAATGGAAAAGGCAGGATTATACTTAGGCATTTAAAGGTGACACTTAATAACGTCATTAGTCCTCCCCTCTCCCCCATGGCTTAGATTTTGTAAAAATAATGCTTGTTCATTTTAAAATGTAGATTAATAGAAAAGTATAAGAAAGTAAAAATCAACAGAAATCTTCCTTTCTAAAGATAACCATTTTAACATTTTGGTGAACTAGTTTCCAGAAATTTCTCTCTGCCTTTGGAATAGACCATCTCATAAACATTGATACACAAGAATTTATGATCTGAGCGTCACTAACCTATTTTTTTCAATTATATATATTGTAGTAATCCCAACCTTTTATATATATAACATTTTAATTTTTATATGTACCATCTTAACTTATTTTTCTGTGTTTCTCTGACTTCATGGATTATTGTATATATTTTCACATAAGTAAAAGTTTTCACATATGTAAAAGTATACATAGCCAATGAAGTGGAACCAAATTGTATGCTGTTTTGTATTCTTTCACTCAATAGCCTGTCAGTGTCAAATCTACAAATACAGACATGCACCCTTATTTTCAGTGGGTGCACCCGCTTCCATCTCGAGTTCAGATTTTCCTTAATTCTCCTATTGATTGACATTGGGATTGTCTTAGTTCTTTTACAAATCATGATCTGATGAGTATGACTGGTATATATGTCTTTTCCTACTTGTCTGATGATCAAGTTAGGGTAGATAGCTTGAGTAGGATTGCTGGCTCACATATTGTTCCATAACCAGGCTGCCCTTCAGAGAGGTAGTGTTAATTTGTGCTTCCACTAAGTCCTCATTTCTGTATCTTCTCACCAACACTGCTTTGCCAGTCTTTTTAAATTATTGCAATCAGAAATATGGAAACTGAGAGCTTCTTCCCTCCCCCACTTTATCTTTCCTTCTTTTATCTTTTATTGCTTTAACTTTTTATCATGAAAGGTGCAAATATATGCAACATAAGAATATGCACCCATCACCCAGTTTCAGTAATTTCAACTCATGATCAGTCTTGTCATGCTACACCCCACTTGTTCTCCTTCCTTCGATTCACTGTGAAGTTCCAGAGATACTACTGTGTAATCTATTATTATTTAATACCTCATTTTTATTTACATCTCTTCGTTTATTACTGAGAATAAGTATCATTTTTAAAGACATGGGGTACAAAGTGGTTATCCATATTAATAGTGAATCCCTTGATTTTCTTTTTCTGGTTTTATGCTAATTGCGTTAGTGTGATTTAGCACTGAGGTTTAGTAATCTTAAGATATTAGATGTAAAGATAATGTTTGGTTCCAGGGACGTAACTAGACTTTGTGCTGGTCAGTAACATCTGTAGCATTTGGTCTAGGGTGTGACAGTTTCAGAAGGAATTGACAAATAAGCAGATCCAGAAGAGAGTGAGATTAGGGGATGGTGTCATACAGAGGATGTTGAAGGACCAGGTGGGCTCTTCAAATTAGAGAAGTCAAAACTGAGGGAGGAGGGAGAGGAATGGTTACAGCTACCTGAAGAGGTGTCATGTGGAAGGGCTTCGGGTAGCAAGGAAGAAGCTGTTAATTAAGTAGCAATAAATTATATCTCCTCTCTGGCTCATACTTCACTCCTCATGCTTTTACTGATTCTGTTTATTTACAGGTGATGAAAGCAAGTGATTAGTTATGTGGCACACAGGACGCTTTTGGATTTTCAGGAAAAGCTGAGATGATCTTGGTGAGGTTTAACTTCACACACCCATCTCTCCAAACAAGGCTTTAACTGAGATTTAAAGTAATTATGAGAAAATAGTCTTCAGTAGAAACAAAATAAAATATATTCCAGTAGAAAGCTGCCCACTATAGGCCTAGAATCCCACACTGGTAGTTTCAACATAGAAGTTCTGAAATGATTTTCATGATTCATTTGGAGGCAAAACTTGACCTGAACGAATATATCTCTACCCCATGTAGAATAGTGCTCTGACTATACATTTCTTTGAAGAAATAGTAATATGTTTGATTACAGTGTACTTTTCCATACCCCAAGGGGCTATTATGTAATGTTGTATTATTACCCTTCCAAAACTTAAGGAAGTCTGAATTCTGGAACACTTCTGGCCCAAAGGGTTTTTGTATTTATAGTTTTTTCATGTGTCGAATGATATACTGTGTTTTGATGTCTGATCACTATGCATATGTAAAAAGAGGATGATAATAGTTTTCTTGTTTGTACCTTTGGAGGCTTTGAAAATTAGATTACTATGTAGAACATATCCAGACTAGGACTGCCTAAGAGTAACATGTTACTAGTGTGGTATATTATTCTGTACATGTTTAACATTTCTTCTGAAAATGGGAAGAATAATGTTGAAATACATAGTTGAAATATTATAACTTGAACAAAGAGATGTCTTCAGAGGCAAATGACAGATGATATTTTAAAATCTTTCACCTCATGCAATCTCATTAGTGCATTATAATGTTATTTTGAATTATTTGAAATGAATAACGTATCATAAAATAGAATCGTGCCTATTTTAAGGTCTACATTTACGAGCTCTTCCGATTTGCTGTTAGGCACATGCATTGAAGTGGCTTGTAAATGGTGATGATTTCCTTATAGACCATGCTGACATCCTAGTTCGTGTGATCTTGGTGGCTTGTATATGGTAAGCCATAGCACCAACTTTACACAGAAAGAAAAGCAGTATGGTTTGAAAATGTATGTATTTATAAATAGAGCAACAACCCCCTTAGTTAAAAAAAAAAAATAAAACACCCAGAAAACTTACATAAAAATGTCTCCTTACCCCAATTCTTCTACACAAAGGTAACTGTTATTAAGTTTCTGGTATATTTTTTTCCCAAAAAGTTTTTATTCATGTTAGTATATGAGATGTGTATTTAACGAGGTTATACAGATAAGATCATGTATTCTTTATATTGTCCATTGCTTTTTCTTATATGTGTGTTAGAAATATTTCCATAAGTGCACACACAGATCTGCTTCCTTTTTTAGTCCTCTGTATTCTATGTGTACCATAACTTTCATGATCAGCTTTTGATGGACCTTTAGGTTGTTTATCTTTTCTTGTTAGAAGTGATCACACAGTAAATAGCTTTGTATGTGTAGTTTGACATATTTTTGCAAGGAAAGCAAAAACATAGATTCTTAGTATGGAAATACTGTATATGTAAATCTAAACATATTGGTAGTGTTGAATTACCCAAATAAAAGGTCTCACCATTGTACCTTTTTGCTATGTTCATAATGCTGTTTATTTCTTCCCTTGCTGCATCTAGGTATTATTTAAATTAATTCATACTTTGTTAATGACAAACTTAAATTGAAAATATAATTTTTGCATATATATATGAGCTGTGTCATTTTCATTTTGCAAACAGTGGTTGGTACTCATGTAGGCTCTCAGCTTCCATGCCTTTGGAACACTTTCATGAGGCACTCTTAAGATTTTGGGGAAAAACATCTGTTCTCCCCACTCTCTTCATTTTGATCTTCTTGGGAGGAAGCAAGCTCCTTATTTATGTACTTTATTAAACAGCTTTATTGAGATGTAATTCACATACCATACAGTTCACTCATTCAAAGCGTAAAATTCAATAGCTTTTAGTAGAGTTGTGCCACTATTAACAGTCAGTCTTAGAACATTTTCATTACTCCTCAAAGAAACCTCACACTTCTTGGTTATAATGCCTCCATCCTTGAGTCCTAGACGTTTAATTAGCTTAAACCCACTAATCTAATCTAATTTGTGGTTAATTAGATTAGCTGCTAACCTACTTAAACATTTTTTTTCAATTAAAGTTGACATTCAATATTATATTAGTTTTATGTGTACAACATAGAGTAGACATTTATGTAACTTACAAAGTTACTCCCCCACCTCAAAAGTCTGGTACCCGCCTGGCACCATACGTCGTTACCGCAACATTACTGACTGTATTCCCTATGCTGTACTTTATATCCCTGTGCCTGTCGTAACTGCCAATTTGTGCTGCTTAATTCCTTTACCTTTTCCACCCATCTCCCCAACCCCTCTTCCATCTGGCAACCATCAGTTTGTTCTCTGCCTCTATGAGTATGTTTTATTTGTTCATTTATTTTGAGTTTTAGATTACACATGTAAATCAAGTGGCTTACTGGCCATTTGTGTATATTTGGAGAAATATGTATTATTCAGAACCTTTGCCCAATTAAAAATTTTTTTACTTTTGAGTTGTAATAGTTCTTTATATAGTTTAGATACAAATCAGGTATGTGATTTTCAAATATTTTCTCCCATTCTGTGGGTTTATTTTCACTTCCTTGATGGTATTCTTTGAAGCACTAATGTTTTTAATTTTGATGATGTCTGATTTATGTATTTTTTTTCCTCTTGTTGCTTGTGCTTTTGGTGTCGTTATCTGGACATACCTTTTTTAATTGATGCATTTGCTTGATGAAACACCTTTCCTTTGGGTACTGGGTCCATCAGACTCAGTCCTAGCAACCTGTTTCTAATGTCTCCCATTCATGCCTTGAGATGATTGAGGTGCAGCGTATTCTAAGGCAGTGCCAACTAAATTGACTTAGATATTTTACTTGAGAGTATGGTTAAAGGTGTTTCCTTAAGAAAACTAATCTTGCTTTTACAATAAAATGTGACTTTGCAATGTAGTTTTGCATATTTGTGGTAAAACTTACTTTATAGGTCCTCAAAAAACTACCTACTTGCACAATTTCAGAATGTAGCTTTCTCATGCCATATTTTGTTTTGATTAGCATTAAGCCTCATCTTTATGCTGAGAAGATGGTGATTAATTTGTTGCAGGTTAAAAAACACTTTATCCAAACTTATCTTAAAAGGTAATAGCTCTAAAATTTTTGAATGACACTAATTGATAACTTAAGATTTTTTGAGATTTGAACAGATTTATTTTGGTCATCCACAGAAAGTTAATAATTTTTTTCTTGATTGCAGTTTTAATTCTCCTCATTTTTTCCTGGATAATTAATATACATGTCATGGCTTACTGTTAAGTATGTCTAAAGTTGTACAAATTAATCCTAGCAAGGTTCCATCCTTTAATGTCAGTGCTGTAAATTGTTCTCACATTATTTCTGTTATTCTGGCATTGTATCTTATGTAGATAGAAATTCTTACGTGGTGGGTGAAAAAGGATATGGTTCAGTAGAATTCAAGAACTTAAAAATTACCTTCTTTCACATTTCTAATAAGTAATATCTCTTTTAGAGTGAAGTCAGAATAATTGTATAGGAATGATAATGAAATCTGTTGTTTATTTGGGAAAACAAATTTTATTGTCATTTGTAATAAACATAAATAACCTATTTATTTTAGAAATAATTATATTTCTAGCCCCTAGAAAGGTTCTGCATTTCATAATTAAATTAAAAGTTAGTAAAAACTGGAATAGTTTTTAGGAACGTCATAATGTGCTATAGGGGACAGTAATACATTCAAAGGTTCTGACATTCCATCAGAAAGGTATTTCTATTTCCAAATAACTTTCTCCCCCCATTTCCATCCTCAGAAATAGATACAAGAAGTATTTTGGGTAAATCTGCCAATTAAAAAAAATGATTCTCATTATATCATTGACAGTGCCTAAATAATATTAACATTTTAAGTTAAGCAGTTATTCAGCTGGCCACTTTGACACTACCACTGATTAGAATCGAGGGCTAACCTGAGCCTGGGGAATGAATTCCATTGCCCAGAAAAGGCTCTTACGTCTCTCCTTGTCAGTATGTCATAACCTTTTATACGGGCCTTGTCAGTATGTCATAACCTTTTATAATTGCCAAGAAAGGAAGAGGCTGCTACTTCAGGCGGTGTATTTGGCTTTGACATTCTCATAGGTATATTATGAATGAGTTCATATCTCTTGCTTAAAAAATTGGGAGATACGGTTCTGTTGCTCTAGGGGGGTGCCTGAGTCCTAAGGAAGGCCAAAATGCACAGAGCTGATGGGGCTAGTAATTGGCAAAATTATGATGCTCAGAAGCTATTTGTGGAATATCTGAATTTATTTCTGGGAGTCCACTGGCTTCTGGAGAGCACATACAAGTGGTGCATGAAAGGAACATTCCACTTTCTGAGAAGGTGTTCATGACATTTCATAGTTATATATTACCCTTTAACAAAGTCAAAGAAGTGTCTTCTCTGCAGCTATGGAATGCTCAGCCTTTGGCCCTGCTTTCCTTCATTTGGCCCTCGTGTCTGTGTATCTTTCATTATCTTTGACTTCTGGTTAGGTGGGACTTTATTTCCTTCGGTACTCAGTCTGGATTCCAGGGTCATCTCTAACTCTTACATCAGTATCCTGAACTGCTTTGTCTCTGCACTGCTTTTAATCTCTCCTGTCATGCATACCCCAATGCAGCATTAACTTCTCACTTTACTTGTTCCTGTGGCCCCACGGCCCAGCACTTTGGGATAAATCAGAACAACTTTGAAGACTGTTGATTGTATTGGTCAGGGTTCGGTTTTAAACACAATCTAGTTCTTCCTACTTTACACAAAAAGGCATTTATTATAGGGAATTAAATATCTTGTCATATTCTTGAGGGGGCTTAAAAACACACTCTAGCTGACCTTCTAGGAGCAACTACCAGCTTCCCCCCGCAGAACTGGGCTTCCAGGGTTGCTGATGTTCCAGCCACTCAGGCGCTGATGCTGAAGTGAGTGCTGCTGCTCAGCTCCTGGCCCCAGACCCATGCTAACTTGGCCGCCATCCCCAGGGACGTGATGGATATTGTCCCACTAGGTTTCCCTCCCCACTTAATTCCATTTCAGTCAACTAAATTGGATCATACAGATTCATGTTTTGTATGCTTCATATTTGTCATGATCTGATGGGCAGAACTGAAGTCTAGTTCAGACCCCAGTAGTGAGAGAGCTGGGGAGTGTGATGGTTAGCGTTACCGCCGCTACAGTTTGTTAGAAGCTGGAGTGGGTTTGAGTGAGTCAGGACACAATTGTTTTCCACGAGTGTCTGGTTTCCAAACCAGAGCTGGTTCCTCAGAATTGCCCTCCTGTCCATTCACTTGTCCCTGATGGGACGATCCTTGTGTTCTTCAAGGTGGCAACTCCTGTTCTGCTGTGGCTCCTTTTCCTCTGAGTGGGCGAGTGAAACCTAAGTTGGGAAGCAAAGAAGCTGTGGCAGGAGCGCGAGGTCGTCACGCTTCCTGCCTTTGCTTCCTTTCAGATGGCTGATTTGTTGCAACCCCCTATGTGGGGTAGAGGTGAAAGGAGGTGAGACTCTTGGAATTGGGGTTCATGAGGTAAGGACATATGTGAGGAGGGAAGTAAATGTTCTAGAGGCTCCCAAAACAACCTCTCAGGAGCATTTTTCATCCAATTACTCTTTCCTTCTCGAAAACCTTTCTTCACTCAGAGTCCAGGACTTCAGTCTCCTATTGTACTGACTAGAACCCTTTCTGTTTCCTCCGCTGAATGCTCTCCTCACTTCGGGGCTCAGTCCTCCTTCTCTTCTCTCGCTGTGGGTACTCTCCTCCATTACTGATCACTAACCACCTCCCCAAACTTTCCCTGGAAGTCTAGACTTGTATTTTCAATGGCCTACATTGAGCTCCTCTTAGATGTCTCAAATCTGATACACTTAACGCCAGTCTCCTGATTTATTCCTGCTCCAAATCTGCTCTTCACCCAGTGTCCCCCGTCTTGGTAAATGGCATCATAATTTACCCAGTAACTCAGGCCCCAAACCTTGGAGTTAAGCTTGATGTTTTCTTTCTCATTTTCAGCCCATTAACAAATTCTGTTGGTTTATGCCTTCAGATTAAATCCTGGAACTGACTGCTTGTAATCAAGCTTATGGTTGCCTCCTCAGGCCACCATCATCAATAACAAGCCTTATAAATAGCTACCCTTACCTTCGTCTTCTGTACTCAGCTGCCAAAGTGAGTGAGTCTGATCATGCCTTTGCGCTGCTCACGTAGCATGGAAATCCCACTGCACTTAGGGCACATTTTAGAGCCCTCACTGTGTCCTGCAAGGCACTGTGCGTGTGAGCCTGGGTGGGCTTCTGACCTTCCCTCCTGGCTTCTGTGTCTGGCGAATTAAGCTTCTTCCACACTGGCTTCCTGATTTTTCCCTACGTAGTTTATTGGAATAGATACAAACTAGTATGTATAATTATTTTTCTGTTTACTACTAGAATATTAGCTTCATGAGGGTAAAACTTGGTTTTGCTCCCTAGTCTATGCTCTCTTTGCCTGGCACGAAGTAGGTGCTCAAATATTTGCTGACGGAAGGTGGAAGTAGTGAAATTATTCTAAAGATCTTGTCTTAGTGTGGAAGATTAAAGTATAAAGTGTTTTTGTGGAGGGGCAGTTTGTAAGAAATAGTAATAAAAAATGTGACATTATTACTGCAGGTAAGAGAAAGTAAACATTAAGGAATGATACAAATATGGAACTTTCAAATTAATAAGAGAAAAAAATGGAATGAACAGCAACCTGACCAAACCAGTAGGAGTTAGGAAAGGAAAGGGGGACACAGTATAAAATAGCAAAGTGATATGAAAGGGATCCCTTGCGGTGGGCCAGAGACTTCCTGTTTTGCCAAGATGAAGGACTCCTGTTACTCCTAGTCCCACCCTCTTACAGCTCAAAATTTATGGAGACAACAAGCGTAAGAAGATTCTGAACGGTGGAAAGAAGGTGGCAGACAATCTAGGAACTTGGGGAATTAATGGTAAGAGGGTGAGTTCCTTGGGCTTTCTTACCGTCCCCCATACGTCCCAGACAGGGTGCTGTAGAAGCTTCTAACCCTGAACAGGCACAGGGAAAAAGCTCCCACAAGAGCCTGTTTCCCCTAGTCCAAGGACAGGGAAAGGATGAGATAGGAAAACACTTTTTTGTCAGTACTCACGGGACTCCATCCAAGGGAACCCTTCTGCTGATGCACATTTTCAGCAGGGCTGAGTAAAGAATTGACTTTTCTACTCTCCCCTCAACCCCTAGAAATCAGGCACCATGCTCCAGTTCCCTACCTGGAGGTTGGAGCTTTGCCTGATCAGGGAGCTAAGATTCTATTTCCTGCCTGGCAGAAGCAGGTGGCACTTCAGTTTTCCTATCAGGGGGTGTCAACAGGGCCAAGTAGCCACAATGAGAGTTAACCAGGTGGTGCAACTAGAGGCTAATGACTACTAGGCTTGATGTGCCCCACCCCCCCACCCCCTGCCTTGGTCTCCCAGCTGAGTTTCCACACCCACTGGCATCAAGAAGATAGAATGGGTGAAGGGAGGCAGAGCTGGTTGTCACTCCAATTCCCTCCTGTGGTAAAACAGGGCTCATTAGGATGCAGTAATTTTGCAGCAACAAGGTGTTACGATTTAGCCTTTGGGTTTCCTCTTTCTAGTAGCAGCTTGGCCCAAGGGGAAGCTGACTTTCTCACAACACAGGCAACAGATACGGTGATTTGGAGCCACACTTTAGCCAGGAAGGTATTAGTAATCTGAACTTCCACCCACCTGTCTGTGACAGGATAGTGTCAGTCAGCATCTTGCTTTTTGTCCAGTGTTGGGTTGAGGGAGAGCTTAGTGGGTAGCTGAATATGGACACCCACCTATCATTGGCATTCTGCCTTAACAGGGGACTGAGTACTAAAAGTACATTAAATAGGATCCAGGGTTTCTTAACAAAAACTTACAGGATACACTTAGTCACTCATCATACCAAGAACTAGGAAAATCACTCACGAATGAGAAAGAATAATCAATAGGTACCAACAAAGAAAGACAATTTATTAAAAAGAGAACCAAAAAGAAATTATAGAGCTGGAAAATAACTGAAATTAAAAGAAAATGCTCAATGGCCTCAATTAGTAGAGTGGAGGTGACAGAGGGTAGTATCAATGAACTTGAAAGTAAATCAATAGAATTTACCCAAAGTGAATAATAGAGAAAATGGATGGAAAAAAACTGAAGTGTTTATGAAAGTCTTGAGTTTTGCTGCCCACTGTTAGGGCTTTACAGAACATAGTTTGATGCGAGGGAATGCCATGAGAAACTGTGTTTTGGGTTTTTCCTTTTCAGATGATTTATTGGTGGCATAGTGAAAATGTTTATGCTGATGTAGTGATCTATTTTCTGGTTTCTTTAGGACCTGACTTGTTTCAGATTGACAACATTTCCACAGTTTAAATATCTTCAACAGAACATATTGATTGAAAAAAGATACTGAGACAGTAACGTGTATTAAGAAACAAATGAGAATAAAAACACTGAAAAACTAACTTTTTAATTGAACATAAATATATAGTGTACATACTAAAATAGCTGTCATTTTTATGAGACTAGGTTTTTCTGAAAAAATTGCATAAAACCCTATTTAGTGATCTAAACACAAATATATTTTACTTTTTCCTACAAGAAGTATGATTTGCAATGCAATTTTTTATTGCAAAAATTTAACACCATTTAATAACATGAGATTTTATTTTTCCAGAAAATTCTTCTTCATCTGAAGATAGGAGTATGATAACTTCACTTCTCAGAACTGTCATATATTTACAGAAACCTGAATTCCAGGCTGGGTTCCTGAGAAGATCCCCCAGCGTGGTCTGTTTACTCTGGTCATGCCTTTCCTTTTTACTTTGCTCTTTCAGGGTTTCCCTGGATTACCTCCTCCTCAGTAGTAAATGATCTGGACCGTGAAGTTTATGAGTTTGTTTCACATTAACTAGGTTCTGGTAGAATCTCTCTGTTGGGATGCACATTACCTCGTCCAGATTATGCAGCTTGGGCTGCTGTGACATCAATGTTCAAGCATTCTCAGCCCTTTGGAATTGCACTGTCATCACATGTTTGTAGTATTCATTCCTTGTTTTCTTTCTTTTAAGTGTAATAACTGAAACATTTCTTTCAGAACAGTCCCACTGCTAGATGATCCTGGTGTTTGTACTCCTGGATAAACTATTTAGTTTGCAACTAATTTTTAAGATTTAGAGTTTCAGTGTTCTAAACTGCTACTTTGAATACTTCACACTCTTCTTAAAAATCTCTCAGTGGATTCCTATTGTCTTTGGAGAGAAATGCAAACTCTTAAGCATACAGGAGTGCTGCTCACAGTCACATTGGTTTTGCCTTACATGTGGGCACCAGTAAGTAGGTGAAGCTCACCAGTATGTCTGCTATCTAAGCTGTAGTGCTGCTGGGGGTGAGGCGGGGGGCACTTCCCCAGTTCGCTCAAGGGCCTCAGATGGGCTAGTGGAGCTCCAGAGAGTCTGTGCAGAGGGCTGCTTCTCTGGCTTTTGCTTTCTTCTCAGGCTCCACCTTGTTTCTGTCATTATCTGCCACAACACCACAGCCAGATAGCTGTGGTCCCGTTATATGAACCTGTTTGAAGTTCTCCACATGTGCTGTGCTTTCTGGTGCCTTTGTAATAATGATCATTTGAGCTAACTTTTATTAAACATTTATGTTAGACACTTTACATGCATTGTCTTATTTAATCCTTACAGCAGGAACATGAGGTAGATGCCATTATTGCCCTCATTAAATATGTCCAAGAAAGTGGTAAGTGATACGTCCGGGATCACACAGTTTTGAAGTGGGGGAGCCAGGATTTGAACCCAGCTATGATGATTGGACCTAATTAGGCGTTCTTTGAGACATAATTGACATAGAACATTACATTAGTTTCAGGTGTACAACATAATGATCTGATATATGTATATATTGCAAATTAATGATCATATTAAGTCGAGTTAACATTCATCACCACACGGTTACAAGATTTTTTTTCTTGTAATGAGAACCTTTAAGATCTACTCTCATCAGCTTTCAATTGTGCAGTACAGTATTCTTAACTATAGTCACCATGCTGTACATTACATCTTCAGGACTAACTTTGTTTTGTTTTGTTTTTTGCTTTTCTGCATTAAAAAATCATTTATATATTGTTAAATTTATTGGAGTGACATTGATTAGTATAAATTTTACAGGTTCTAAATGTGTAGTCCTACAGTACATTGTCTACGAGGTCTGACAATTAAGTTTGCTAACTTGATTCTAGAAAACGTGCTACATACCTCATTGCTGAATATCACTATGGTCACCTTTGAAGTACTTCCCTTGGGAAGCTGTGCACTGACATCAGTGCCTAGTCCATCTCAAAGCAATTTTGGAACTCTTTTTTCTAGATTGGCCATCAGAGCTGTTGTCGTATGACCCTTGATGTCCTGAATGTCATCAAAATGTCTTCCTTTTACTATTTCCTTTATCTTTGGGTGAAGAAAAAGTCATCGGGGGCCAGATCAGGGAGTAGGGGGGGTGTTCCAATGTAGTTATTTGTGTACTGGCTAAACCTCCCTCATAGACAGTGCCGTGTGAGCTGGTGCATTGTCATGATGCAAGAGCCATGGGTTGTTGGTGAAAAGTACAGGCCGTTTTTGTGTAACTTTTTCATACAGCCTTTTCAGCACTTCCAAATAGTAAATCCCTCTGATATCGAAAAATGTTAGCAACGTGGTTTCGACTCTTGATTTGGACTGATGGAACTTTTTTGGTCATGGAGAATTGGCTGACTTCCATTGTCCACTTAGATGCTTTGTTTCAGGGTCATATTGGTACACCCATGTTTTATTACCAGTGATAACTCGGCCCAAAACATTGTCTTGTCTCTGCAAAAGGTTTTGGCAAACTTCGACTCTCTTTAGCTTTTGTTCATCGTGAGCTCCTTTAGGACCCTTTTAGCACGCACCTTTCTCATGCTAAGCTTTTCAGCTAAGATTTTCCTGTTTCTCTATTGATGTTTAGTTGGTCTGCTATGCTTTTCACAATTAGCAGATGATTTTGATGCACTGTTAGACAAATTTTTGCAATGTTTTCGTCAGTTCTGCTCGTTACTGGCCACTCTGACCTCCCTTCGTCAGTGACGCTTTCCTTCCCCTCAGAAAAATGTTTAATCCATTTGTACAGTGCCCTTTTGTTCATGGCATTATCCCCATTAACTTAGACTAACAAGAAATGTAATGTTTATTCATGACTCTAATTCAAGGTCCAACATTTTTGCGATGGCCCACAAAAACATGCAACAAAAAATGAACACCATTCACCAAGACACCGCCACACGTTGACATGAACACAGCTATGAGACGCAGATATACCAAGGTTATGACACTTCACTGAGTTGTTTGTGTAGTGCTGCCCGTGTAAGCACATGGTGGCAAGTTTGCGAACTTAATTGTTAGACCTTTTATGTATTGGATTATGTGTTCACCACCCAGGACTTCCTTTTTTACATAGGATTCACCAATGAAGCCTTTTGGTCCTGGACTTTTGTTTGTCAGAAGGTTTTTGATTATGGACCCAAGTAGCTTTTGAGACCTCAGTCGTTAACAGTTTTAAAAATTACTATTTTTATAATTTGCAGAAGTTTTTCTGCATTTTTAGAGTTGGAGTCCGAGGTCACTTTTCAGGACAGAATGCAGCTTTGGAAGTTCACTTAAGTAGGCCTTTTGATTATGTAGAAGAATACAGATCATATTCTGGAATGTGGAGCCAAATTGTTCGGCATAGTAAAATCTAAGGACTTCCCTCCCCAGCACCCACTACCTCCTTTCACTGGAAGAAGTGATGTACTTCTGGATTGTTTCCTATAGGTCTTTAGGGATGTCGGAGGCCTGGAAGGGAAGCCTTCTTAGTGGTGCGGCAAAGGGCTGCGCTTCTGGTGACTAGGGGGACTAGGACTCTGAGCAGGCGAGTGTCCATGGCAATGCTGGTGTCTTCCACTACGAGTGGGAGGATTAAAAGCATGCATCACATAAAGACAGTAATGTTATTGAAGAGACTATTTTAAGAAAAAGGAACCTAAAAAAGTGAATACTAGAAAAGATTGAGCCATACTAAGGATAGCTAGTTATATGTTTATAAGCTATTAGACGTGAAAAAAGTATCAAAGGAGAACATTGATGAGAGCATCAGTATTGGTAAGAAGAAAGCCACCGAGATGGTATATGAAATGAAGTTAGCAGTGAAGCTGAGCGAAATCTTTGTCCTATTTTACTAAAGCAGTAGAGGAAGTTTCACTTCAGATGCCAGAGTCTGCAGTTAAATTCTTTACTTGCTCCCTGAAAGATTTTGTGTCTTCTTACTTCTGTTCATTTTCTTATGATATTGCTTCTACTTTCTTCTGTTACCTCCTGCATCCAGATGTCAGCCAGTTATTTAAAGTTGTACTTGTCCTTATAGATCTGGCTTGGATGCCGCTTCCTCTGAGAACTGCTCTGCACTTGCAGAAATCAGAAATTATTCTTTTATGTTCTTTCCTAGAGCGATTTTGTAATATACTGCCAACACTTGATATAAATATTCTGATATTCTGTAGTGTATGGAGCAAAAGCTTTATAAGCTAAAGAGCATAATTTAAAACAATATTTACATTGTCTTAACTATACAATACATATAGTCAAATGTAGATTGCTGGAGACATGTGACTACTGATGTGTTGTCACCATGACATAGTGAGATGGAATAGTTCTGGAAGACAGATTGATAGGTTAACCCCTAGTGTGGGAGGGTGAAGGAGAGAATGGGAAGATAGTAGTGACAATTGGAGACCTGGTGACTCTTCCTAAAACCATTGCTCTCACTGTCGTTGCCAGAAGTACCTGATGAAGCATGAACAAAATAAGCTTTTCTGTCATCTTCTCTCTGATGACTGCAGTCAAGTATACACCCTAGCCATTGGGCCCAAATACTCTGTGCAAGGTGATTTTTCTATCCAGAAGATGTAGCTATTCCCAACCTCCTTTAAGTTTCATTTCTACTGAATTTTTGAGGGCTAGAGGTTAATCTGCTGAAACAGTGTTTCCCCTAAGCTTGGTTTTTAATTGTGTCCTGAATTTAGTTTGTGTTTTTAAATGGTTTTACAGGTTTTTTTGTTCTTATGCCTTCAAAGGAAATTATGTGCTTCTAAACCCCTAGGGTACCATTTTAGTAAATTAAGAGTTTAGTTCACTGAATGATACCCCTGTGGCCTGAAAGAGTTAATACAAGTTTCTTAAGTACCTTATTAATTCCCAGGGAATAATTTATGCATTAGAGTGTAACTTAGTATCTAGCCAGTTATACACACTACAGATTTTTCCCTGATAAAGTAGGTTTCAGCTCTTGAAAGCAAATGGAGATTGAGCGTGAATCTAAAAAAGCCTGCTTCATAAATACTTACACATGTGTAGTGTTTCAGTGCTAGAAATGATATTATTATAATAATGAAGATGAAGCAGATTCAAATTCCAGCTCAACACTGTAGATTAACTTCTCTATGTTTTTCTCATTTCCAAAGCTGGGATGATGCTTATAGCAGAGATAACATAGGACAGTGGTTAAGCATTGAGGGGCACTTGATTGGGCCCAGTTCCTGCTTCACTACTTGGTAACTGAGTGACCTTAGGCAAATTAATGAACCTCTCTGACTCAGTTTTTTAATGTGTAAAATGGAATAATATTCGTACCTAACTCATAAAGTTATTATGAAGAGGAAAAACTTAGTAAATGTGAGCTGCTATATTTTTAATTATTCATCATTATGACTTTTGGAGATCAAAGTAAGTGATAGAAAGTGCCTGGTAACTGTGCTGGGCCATAGTGGCAAACACTGAGTAGGTGATGGCTTTTGCTGTTAATACTATTAATTACAGAAGGTTCATCTGCAGAGTCCCAGTTCTGAGGTGAAGATGTAATAAGCCCCTGGTGGAATGAAACTCTGCGGTGCTCTTTACCTGTTTCTCATTTGTTAGGCTCCGAACTGGCTCTAAGTGCAGGCCTCCTGGTTCTGTACATCTCACTGTCAGGTTTGTGGCTGGCTTGCTCTTTCTCCTCTTTGTTCCCTAGACAGTGGTAACTTGAAAGTGAGCTCTAGTTTGGCAGTTTTTCATTTCTCTCCTGTATCCTTAAGCCTCCCCGACTTTTGCCTCCTTCTCCAGTCTTCCATTGCTATCAGCTGCCCCAAGATCATATTTACACACACACACACGCACGCACGCACGCACGCACACACGCAGCACAACACAAAGAAACACCAAGTCATTCTCTGTGTAGTTATATGACTGACTTTATGAAGACTGTGGTTTTGTGATAAGAGCAGGATCTTACCGTTATTATAGCTCATTACCACTTAAGGGGAAAGTCATTCTTGGAGTTGCTCAGCTGAAAAAGAGTACTAGCTTCTCAGATGCAGGAGTGGAACAGGAGCTGGGGAAGAGGGTGGTGGTAGGAAGAAGTCTGGGTTGCTATAGGATGAAACTCTCCTTGATTCTTGGGCCCAAGTGTAACTGACCAAGATGTCCAGGTAAGAACTAGCCTGACATTTGTCTGGGAGGGACCACTTATGCCAGGGATGTCCAACTTTTTGGCTTCTTTGGGCCATAGTGGAAGAAGAATTGTCTTGGGTCACACATAAAATACACTAACGATAGCTGATGAGCTAAAAGAAGGTCCATGCATAATCTTCATGTTTTAAGAAAGTTTACGAATTTGTTTTGGGTCACATTCAAAGCCATTCTGGGCTGCAGGTTGGAGAAGCTTGATCTATGGAGAGACAGGTAGAGGACTTAGAAGGGAGGGATGCGGGCAGAGAGCCTGTGAAGTTACATCTGCCTTTTGGGGCTAAAATACATGTATCTTCAGATTGCAACCTGGGTGGGTAGATCTAAGGGGTTTGGTTCTACCTTGGACATTGTTGTGCTGTTGCTAAAATAGCTGCAGGAGGATGAAGTTCTGTTTGGGGGCTTTATATATGAGGTGGGACAATTAATTTTGCTACATACCTCATTGCTGACTATCACTATTGTCACCTTCAAAGCACTCCCCTTGGGAAGCTGTGCACAAATGCCAGTGCCTAGTCTACCCTTCAAAGCAATTTTGGAACTCTTTTTCTGGAGTGGCCATCAGAGCTGTTATTGTGCCCAAAAATCTGACAATTAAGTTTGTGAACTTGCCACTGTGTGCTTCCATTTGCAGCACTGTACATATCGAGTGCTATTCAGCAGTGAGGTACATAGCACTTTTTCTAGGATGAGTTTGTGAAATTAATTGTCTGACCTTGTATCTCAAGTTTGTGCCATCTTTCTACGCAACACAGTAATGAAAATTCATGCTGTTGTACAGAAATCAGGTGCCACAATAACAGTAATTTGGGCTTTGAAGGGGGAAAACTATTTTGAGCCAACCCCTTTGGATCAAAGGGGAAGTGAGTGAGCAATCCCCTACCACAGCCCAGTAATGAACATGACCTAAAAGTGATAACAGAATGAATATGCCACAAAGGAAAAAGTCATTCAGCAGTGAACTCAAAAAACAAAAATACTCCAAGAATTATACAAAGAGTGTGTCAGTGCCTGTGCGAGCATTATATTTGAAGAGGGTGTTATGAGTGGACAGAGGATCCTAGGGAAGGCATATCCTTGCAGTGGAGATAAAGCCAAACCTCTGAAACTAGTAACTTGCTTTGTTGTGATTCCAAATCTTCCAAACACGTGTCTGATATTACTTATTCTCCAGTGTAGCTCACCTGTGGGGAGATTACAGTGACCAGAAGGTTCACTATTCAGTCATCTTGGCGGTTATTTGTTTTCTTAATATATTACTGATAATACTGAAAACATCCCATTTTGTTTTATGTAATTGATTACCTTTAAGTTTGTCTTGAGGTGTTTTTTCTGAGTCTGATCAACTCTAGGACAGCGATGAGGTCTCCTGGGCACAAGACGGAGGCTCTTATCCTGGCCGGCTAGTCCATGAGGCATTTGACCAGGTAGCCTTTTCCTAGGAGTGTTCCAGCTTTTATTTCTACAGTCATCAAATGTGTTGTGTTAAGTTTGCTCTGTTTTATAATGCTAAACTTTTACCTATTTATTCACTTCTCACAATTGATCATGCATACGGTACTTCGCTTGAAAACTTAAAAAAATCAGTGAAACAATTATAATCAGTTTTCTTCCCATGAAAAGTGAAATGACAGTATTTTGTTTCTGTTGAATTTGACTTCAGCTGACTTTTATTTTGGGCTTGGTGTTAAAGGAGAATTTTGATAGAATGAACATAATTAGTGACACCTGGTTGCTGCAAGGATCAATAATATCTGATATGTAGATACCTTTTGTGATAATATACTTTAGTTTCATTGGCTAAAACTAGACGAATAAAACAAATTTGGAAACATCTTGGTTGCTACCTAAAGAGCAGTTATTCTGAGTCTGTTGCCATCCTTTTTAATGGGTCGGCTTGTACTTGCACAGATTGGTTAATCTTAATTTCATAAAGATTTTATATCCTACATTTTGCTGTCAGCTAAAAGCATAAGAATTTATTAACTAGGAAAGTTAAACATCTCCTCATCCCAGTGAGAAAACAATCATATAAATAGAATAGATGAATCATTTTATTTGCCTAATAGTTTACTTTAAAGGAATATAAGGGGAGAAATTAGAAAAAAAAGAAAGAACCTTAACATCGTTGTCTTCTATGAAGAGAGAAAAAAGGAGAGGCAGGAAAAACAGTGTAAAATAACATATATATAAATGCATGTATGAGTAATTACGATAAATGTAAATAGACTAGATGATTTAGTTAAAAGACAAAATTTGTCACGTTAGATTTAAAAACTACCAAATCTAATGAGATACTAGGTTTATAAGAAGCATACCTAAAACATAAAGATAAAGAAAGCAAAAGAATGGAAAGTTATATTGCAAGTTCATTCTAATTAGAAGAAAGCTGGTGTAAATATATTAATATCAGAGAAAGTAGATGTTAAAGTAAAAGATATTAGTAGAGGCGAGGAGATACACTATAGAATGGTAAAATTTCTAAGAACTTAGGTACGAATTATGTAAGCAAAGATATACAGAAACAGAAGGAAAATAGCCAAATTTACAATCTTGCGGGAAGTTAACACACCTTTCTGAATAATTGACAGAAGTATCAGAAAATTCAGAAGTATATAGATGATTTAAAGAACATGAATAACAAATTCAACCTAGTAGACATACATAGAACATTATATACTAAGCAGTCTGACAATTAAGTTCATGAACTCATCCTAGAAAACGTGCTACATACCTCACTACTGAATATCACTATGGTCACCTTTGAAGTACTTCCCTTGGGAAGCTGTGCACTGACATCAGTGCCTAGTCCATTCTTCAGAGCAGTTTTGGAACTCTTTTTCTGGAGTGGGCCATCAGAGCTGCTGTTGTATGACCCTTGATGTCCTGGATGTCATCAAAATGTCGTCTTTTTAATATTTCCCTTGTCTTCAGGTAAAGAAAAAAGTCGCTGGGGTTTAGATGGGGTGAGTAGGGAGGATGTTCCAATACAGTTAATTGTGTACTCGCTAAAAACTCCCTCACAGTACCCTGTGAGCTGGCACATTGTTGTGATGCAAGAGCCATGAGTTGGCAAAAAGTTCAGGTTGGGTCGTTTTCGTCTTTTTCATTCAGCCTTTTCAGCACTTCTAAGCATAAAACTTGGTTGACTGCATGTCCAGTTGGTTCAAATTCATGATGAACAATTCCTCTGATATCAAAAAAGGTTAGCAACGTAGTTTCGACTTTTGATTTGGACTGGTGGAACTTTTTTGGTTGTGGAGAATTGGCTGACTTCCGTTGTGCACTTAGATGCTTTGTTTCAGGTTCGTATGGGTACACCCATGTTTCATCACCAGTGATAACATTGTCTTGTCTCTGCAAAAGGTCTTGGCAAACTTCGACTCTCCTTAGCTTTTGTTCATTGGTGAGCTCCTTTAGGACCCTTTTAGCACGCACCTTTCTCATGCCAAGCTTTTCAGCTAAGATTTTCCTGTTTCAAACTATTGATGTTTAGTTGGTCTGCTATGTTTCTCAGAGTTAGTGGATGATTTTGACGCACAGTTTCATATTTTTGCAATGTTTTAGTCAATTCTGCTCGTTACTGGTCACTCTGACCTCTCTTCGTCAGTGATGCTTTCTCTCCCTTCAGAAAAACATTTAATCCATGTGCACACTGCCGTTTTCTTCATGGCATTATCCCCATAAAGTTGGACTAACATGTCCCTGATTTCACTTCCAATCTTGCCAAGTTTAACAAGAAATTTAATGTTCATTGCTCTGATTCAAGCTCTGACATTCTCACGACTGCACATAGAAACACACAACAATAATAATGAATACCACAGCAAGACAGAGCCATGCATCAACACGAACACAGCTGTGAGACACAGATATACCAAGGTTATGAAACCTTCCCAAGGTGTTTGTACAGCGCTGCCAGCATAAGTGCCTGTTGGCAAGTTTGTGAACTTCATTGTCACACCTTGTAAACTTTGGGTACCAGTATAGGAAAGGGGCATGAGGACCATGTTTATAGAAGAAGGTGCTAGGAGGTTGGATTCCAAGCCTGCTGCCTGTGTGCTTCAAGACACAGGACTCTGGCAGACATTAATCACACAGAATAGACCATCAGAAGCCTCTTCAGCATTGAGATTCCATTATGGCCATTCCTGTAGTTAAACTGATGATAAGCTAGTCACAGGCTGCACCTTACAAAGTTAAAGGTAAACCTGCCCCTATTCTTCTTGTACCTTATAGAAGTCCCCCATACTGAGAAGTTTTCCATGGAAACAAGAAATACAGTAAACTCTTGCCTGGTGGGTGGAGGAGGGCTCTCTTCCACCAGTGATTGGGGACCTCCACTCTGTGAGGTTGCCTTTCCTTTCCTTACCCTCTGCTAAGTAAACTTACTTTCACTTTAAACTCTATGTCAGCTCATGTTTGAATCCTTTCCTCTGTGAAGCCAAGAAACTTCTTAGCCCAGTGCTTGAGTCCCCCCACTCTGAGGGGGATTTGGTCCTGTCTGGCATCAGAAGGACAAAAAACTGTCATTTAAAAACCACCAAAAATGATCACTGTGTTGCTGAACCTAATAACTAAAGATTGTCAACATTTGGGTTTGTTTTTCTTAATGTCCAAATATTTGATACTTCTATATTCCAGAGATCTACAATATTTAAAAAACAAAAAAACAAACTACTTTCTCCGGAGGCTAGTGATCGTCTAAGTTGGATTGGGAAGTAAGTGTCAGAGCTAAATGGGGAAAAGCTTATCCCTGCTGGTAGCAAGAGAGTGTGCCAGGACCAGGAGGTCTGTGAGTTCACTGAAAATGGGACATTTACATGCAGACTTAGTTCATTTCCCTAGAGCTCGGGAGACCAGCTGACATTGTAGTGTGACCTTAGGTCAGAGGCTTAAGGAAATTTGAGGTTCAGACAGGTTGAAGGAGATTGTTTCTACTTCCTGTTAAATAATGATCACAGAGGCAGCCTTATTCCCTCTTAAGTGAACAGGTTTAGGATTTAACCACCTCTCTTATTTTTATTTTTCAAGAGAAGAGAGAAGAGACTTTTTAGATTATTGCTGATTGTGGTGATCTGAAGAAGCTCTCCGCTTCCTGCTTTCCTCTCCTTTCCAAGGTTTGAGAAACATGAAAAGATTTAGGCATTCACAGTGTCTTGTAAGAAAATGAGTTCTAGGTGAGAATCTAAACCAGAGCACATGTCTGGTTGAGGAAATGCTTTGTCATGTCATGCATGTAGAAAGTGTGTTGTTAAGTGTCAGGTATTTGTGTTGTCTTGGTGATCATGTCCCATTGGCTCATTAGTTGTTGATTTTGTAAAATTTCCACATTAGCCCAATTATAGTTTCTTTCCTGAGGCTGTTTCTCTAATTGTTACCTGCTATTACCTTTTTTTTTGGAGTAAAGGCTGGATGTAAATGATGACATGGAAAAATTCAAGAACCATTATGTAGATTCATAAAGTGCCTGACTTAATCCTGGTTAGCTACTTACAAATTTTAATGAATACCTTTCATTTTGGGGTTATTTTGAAAATTGATGGCAGTTAGAATAAAAGTTGATATAAGCTTAGCCCACATTTAGATTTATAAAATGTATTCAACATGACTCCCTATTTTTGAAATAGCCATAATTTTTAAAAACTTAAACCAAATTATTTGAGAGAAAAGTTACAATTATACTCCTTCTTGGAATTAGGAGAATAACTCATTTTCTCTGTGTCTACTCTTCGTAAAATTAAAAAAATATGCATAGCACTTACTAGTTGTGCCCTGTGTGTAGTTTCCTTAATGGTTCACCCAAACATAGGCTAATGCTCAGTGAGGCTGCCCACCACTCCTAGATCCAATTCAGATGATACTTCTACTCTGCTATGAAGAGAGACCACAGTAACTAGATTAATGTGCACAGACCATGCAATTCATAGTTACAAGGACTGTGTTTGTTTTGGTGGACTTCATACAAATGGTAAGTAGGAGAAGCTTGTTATGTCCTGTGTGCTGTGTGCTGGTTTTGTGTGGACTGCTTCCCAGTGGTAGGTACCTTGTGTGGTCCTCGTACTGATCCCATAAGATTGGAGATGGGGATCCAGGCCCCAGTGAGGGTGACCAGTGTGCCCAGTAACACATTTTGTGGTAGAACTGTTCTGAATTAATACCATAGACCCCTGTCTATTTCACCAAGCTCCACATTATCTTTAAGACAAACAAAGACAACTAGGGCTGTGTATAAATCAAGACAATAGGACTTCATTTTGGGCTCATATTGATGTCTGGAAAGTTGAATATAAGGAAATGGTTGTTTTTGACATTAAATCTGCTCTTTTATGCTTCCTATGTTCTTACCGTCACATGTTGGGGAGGGGGTGTACAGGGCGTAGACCTTCGTGGCACCTTCCTAGAGTTGTCCTTCGAGGGTGAATTTGATCCAGAAATCAGACAGCTGATTCAGTATTCATGGCATTTCTCTGTCTTGCCTTCTCCTGTCCCCTTAACATAAGGACTTTCCTGTAGGAATAGGACACTTCATAGTTCTTACCTGGTATAGTTCCTGACAAGTAACACTGCCAAAAAGGGTGGTTTCATGGCCTCGTAGGCTGTATGAATTCCTATCAGCTTCATTAAATTTTACTAGCTATTCTCTTAGTTTATAACAAACTTGTTAGGAATATCAGATTGAATACATCTGTAGGTTTTGAAAATTGAGACAGCATTTGCCCTTCTCTAGTCATCCTGTATCTCTTAAATTTTTAGTCTATTTTTTAATGTATGAAATACAGCACATGTAACAAAGCAGATATACCATTCAACCCACTGTAAAATAAACACCAATGTAACCACCACCTAGATCAACAAGTAGGATGTTGTCAGCTCCCAGAAGCCCTTGCTTTTGTTACCTTTCTTTAAAGATTAGAGCAGGTATTCCATGAGTTCATGCACAAGTTCCTACGATATAATTCACACAAGTTAGGAAGCTGTAATTTATTTAGAGTATCTGAGATTCACTACTTCACTGTTTTCACCCATATTTGGATTTTAGTTTTTTCCCCCCAACATTTAGTTTTCTGTATATATTCTGAGGATTGTTTTTTTGACCAAGAAAGTAGATGTAGATGTAGATGTAGATTTATGTATGTTTTCTCTAATTGTTTGTTATAATGTAGTGTAACTAAATAAACTTTTTCCATTTTTTGCAAACCTCATTTCATTGAGATTGTTTCCTGATATTAATTTTAGAGAGTCGTGTCATTCTTTTATATACATGATACATCTATCCTTTGCACATTTTCTTTGAAAATCTGACCTCATCAGGAAAATATCTCTTGACCACATGAATTTCTTTAAGTATCTCTTGGATTTCTTTTTCCTTGGAATCATGTGTTTGTCATCTTTTAGAGACTCTGGACATGCCTGTTGTTGATGGACATGTTCCTACTCATGGTCTTAGGGAATGTGACATTTTATGTTTTGTGTCTTATTCTCTTTCATTGCCTCTTTATCAGGCCTTTTCTTTTTGTTCTGTTTCTTTTTTCTTTTTTGCCTTTCTTTTGTGTCTGTCCACTTCTCTTTCTTCCTCTTACTTGAACATGATACAGAAACAGAACAAACAAAAAATAAATAAAAACCCTAACATGCCCCCCTCCCAAAAAAACACCATTGTGTAAATGTACTACACCTTCTTTATCCAGTCATCTATCAGCTATAAGAAAAGATGAAATAGGGCCATTTATGACAATATGGATGGATCTTGAGATCATGATGCTAAGTGAAATAAGCCAGACAGAAAAAACTAAGAACTACATGATTCCACTCACATGTGGAACATAAAATTGCAAGCAACAAAGAAACAAAACTCATGGACACAGTCAATAATTTAGTAGTTACCTGAGGGTAAGGAGGGAGGGAAGGTGGGGCAGAAGGGACAGGGACACAAATATATGGTGATAGAAAGAGAACTGACTCTGGGTGATAATCACATAATCCAACACATAAATGATGTATTGTAGAATTGTACACCTGGAACCTATGTCGCCCCAATAAATTTAATAATACCCCCCCAACTTTCCATAGTACCAAAATTTTTAACTAATGGCATAGGTACTCAGATTATCTAGATATTGTTTTTTTCGGGGGGTAGTTCCCTTGGCTGGGAATCAAACCCAGGCCATGACGTTGAGAGTGCTGAAGCCTAGCCACTACATCACGAGGGAACCCCCTTATCTAGATATCTTTTACCTATGACCTGAGAGACCAAAGAAAGAGCAAAAGATTTTAATGAGTAAAGAGGGAGGAATGTATTTCAGGATGGTGTATTAGGCACACATACTATTATGTGACCACTGAGCCTGTCTTTTGCAATGACAGCACTTTCTTGAAAACAAAGATGAACCATGTTGGCTTTATGATTTGTGATTAAGCTTATCTTTTTTCCTTACTCATGCTCTCTTAGTTATACACAGATATATTTCTCAGATATATTTTTGCTTTTAAAAACTATGTATTTAGTAGCACAAAGAATGTAGCACAATAAAACTTATACCATTGATGATATTCATAGATGGATGTGTAAGCTGTTATTATTTATTTTGTGTACTATAAGTGGTGATCTTTGACAGTTTGTTTCAATAGTAAGTTATTTTAATGAGGGAATATATTTGGGACAGTTAGCTAATCTAATCATTAAAATGTTCTTTCCAGCTCATACCATAAGTTAAGGTATGACTCATAAAAAAAGTTTGTCTATAAAAGCAGTCTCAAAATAGAATAAGTGTTGTCTGGAATTACTATGCAGCTAAAATTTCTATAGGACTCAAGGTTGTAGCAGCTCTATGGACTGATAATGATTTTGAAAATTAAACCAATTGGCAGTCATTCCCTGGAGGACTTGATGTCTGAGATCTTTAAATGTACTTGCACTATAGTAAATAAGAATACATCCTAGATAGAGCCCAAATATGGTAGGTTTTATGCATTTTAATAAAAGCATTAAACATTTTAACTATTAAATTTTCTTAATTAGAAATAAGGATTAAGTAATGATAATTATAAATGGGAATATGGTATACTCATTTACAAGGCGTGGTTTCATACATGAATGCAGCTTTTCCCCAAAAACATCTAAATTAGAGCCTTGGTTTTTAGACTTTTCCTCAGAGCTCCAGGAGTTCTGTGAGTTTCCTGAGGCATTGCCTTGGGGGGTAAGGAATGTATGGTGGGGGTGTGAAGTGGGGAGGGAGAAGGCACCGTTCCTCCCCACTGTCCAAATAGCTCTGCTTTTCTTTCTTATTTATTTGCCTTATATACAAAAATAAAGTGCAAGATTTAATTTAAAGAAAGGTTTATTTTCATAAAAACGTGAAGTTGAAAAATTAGTACTGTGGGCTGTGGCACCTATAGTTGTTTTGCCTGGAATGGTTTTCTTTTCCTGAACCCCACCGCCGTCTCACAGTGTGTGCACATGCCCAATCGCAGCTCTCTGCTGGAAGCCATCAGTTACTGTGCCCTGCGCGCTCTCCTGTCACAGAACTTTTTGCATCATCTTGGAGAGAGTGGCAGTTGAGGATGGGCAGGTGGTTGACTAGGTCAGCTGGTGCCCCATTTGGTACTTTCCTGCAGGAGCAGCAAGCAGAGAGACTGCCTTTCTTTTGGAGCACTGCTTGTGTGTGGGCTGCCAAGGGGCTTCTTCCTGGCTCTGTGGGAGAGCTGCTCTGAAGAACACAGCCCAGGGAGGGAGCAGAGTCAGAGAGCAAGCCCTGGTGACACTCTAGGAATCTGGGGTCCTCAGAGGAAGGAATCCTGCACTTCAGGGTACTCATGCGCATGGTGAGTGTGTTTCCTTTTTTGGTTGAAGCTATGTGGATTTTTTTCCCCACTTAGAATTGAGAAGTGTGAATAGTACCTTAGGAAGATGGCAAATTAGGAACTATACTGTCAGGCCATTGTTATTAAAACCATCACAGAGTCTAGGCTTTTAGTTTCTATTTTTTAAATTTATTAATTATTTTTGGTTGCTTGTGATGAGTACTTCTACAGTTGATCGGGTACACATTGAAAGAAAACATTTTGGATGCCTTCTCTGAGGTATCTGTCCCCAGAACAGGATCACCCCTGATTCCTCTAGTGCTGACCTCCTCTGCTCCAGAGGGTTCTGGGGCTTCTTTTGGACACTACGAGAACTCTAGGGCAGTTTTGGTCTCAGTTTTGAGTTTACAAACCTCACTTTGAGGAGTTTAGCAATTTCAAGATAGTGTGTTTAGGCTTTGTGAACTCTTTGTGGGGGATGCTGCTAATCAGGGCGTTCTGGAGGTCACTGTAAAGAGGAATAATATCCTGTAATTAAGCCCTGGAGACAGGGATTCTGACTGTAGCCTTCACCCTTGGGGTCTTAGGATAAATCAAGGCAGGCTCTTTGGCTGGATGGATCTTGAGGCTTCTACCCTGCCTGTGGAGTGATTGTCCCCATTTATAACGATAGGCCTTCCACAAAAATTTTATCAGCAACACTTCCTCCATTGTACTTCTGATTCCTCCATGCTGCAATAATCTTTGCAAGCCTCCTAACAACAGGGGCAAGAGGGGTGCTCCTTCCTCTGTCGTGGCCCTCAGCATTCTTAGACCGGAGAGCACCAGTCACTCCTGTCGGTTTGCTTCTTCAGTGTTAGCACTAGGAGGTCAGGGCTCCAATAAGTCTGTTCACTGTTACGTTCTTTGCTGGCCCAGTGAGGTGCCTGGCACCGTATGTCCTCAGTATAGTCTGCTGAACGAGTGACTGGAGCTCCTAAGTTACGTAAACTCCAGTGACTGGTGGGCTGGTTTTCATCAGACTAGTGCAGAAGGCACAATGGGTTTTAAGGAAGTTCAACGTTACAGGAACACTCCCTTGCAAGTGTGTATAGCCTCCAGTGCCAGGCCTGTAATGTCACCGAATGGAGAGAGGGAGGGATGGAGTGCAGAGGGAAGGGAGGGAATTTAGGGAGTAAATCAGAGCATGTACATCTAAAGATGTTGACATTGATGGAAACAAATTTTACTTTCAGTTCTCTTAATATTAGACCTCCTTAGGTTTATAGAAATTTTTCTGTACAAATAACTGTTGGACATGACTGATGAAACATAAACTTTCCTATGTATTTTAAAAATTGTCAAGAATATTTATGACAAGTTAGTGCTGGGCTGACTGTCCCAGGTTCTGTAATTCTGGCCCTCCTGCTACAGCTGCTGCCTGGCCACCTGGCCTGCCTGGCCTGGAGCAGCTTGAGGGCAGTTCCTGTGCTGTGAGACCTTGGTGGCTGCCCTAGCACATCCCCTGACCCAGGGGCAACAAGACTGCTGTTCTCTGTTCTGACATTGTGGCCCACGTCGGCGGAGGGGTGGGTGGGGAGTGTTAATTTAAGGAGCTTCCATATTGGAAGTGGTTCTGCCGATGTGTTATATTAATATGATGCATTAGTATTTGCCACGGAGTAGCAGTTCAACACGTGGAATAGTAAGGCCTCCTCTTGCCATTTAGAACATATGTGCTAAAGAAACCAAGTGGTTAAATGACAATCACATTCATCATCTTTCCACTTTGAATGTTAAAGTGACAGACTTAAATGCTGAGAAATTTAATGTGATCAGTTACCTTGGATACTATTGTTGTTTCTATAATAAAAATCATTTAATTTAAAAACTTTAAACACTTGATTTTCTAAACACTTGTGGTAAGAATATTTGTAGTTCTCTTGTGATGCTTCTGTGTTGCTTGTCCTCTGATTCCATTTTCTTGTCCCACCTTCTGTCTGGTAGGTTCTCTTCTTGTTTTTCTATTTCAGTTTCCTGATCTTTCCCCCTCACCTCTATATGTCTTTTCTTTCCTCAGGTTACTCTCTTCTCTTTCATTTCCGTTTCCTCATCTTCTCTATTCATTTTTTCTCTGCTTTGATTCATTCCATTTAAATCTATAATTTGACTATCTCATTTGATTATTTAAAAAATTATTTCTAAATCTCAGTGACTAGTTTCAAATAGGATAAGAGAAAGCTATGCTTCCTGGCCTGTGGTGGCCTCCTTTTTAGAACTGTTGGCTAAAATTCTCCTTTGGACATGCAAGGTATACGTGTAGAAAGCCTTTACTGCATACTGGTTAGAGGAAAGAATACGTAACTTTGTAATTGTTTCATGACCAGTATAGCAGGACAGGTTTCTAATCTCAATTAAAAACTACTGGTGAATTTTTTAGGGTGATTATTTAAAGTGCTTCACTGATAATAGATACTAAAAGTAAGCTATGTGTACAACCTGACATTTAAAAAATTCTTTTTTAAGTATTGTATATCTTTACCTTGGAGCAGATTAATTTTTTCAATGGCAGTCCTCATTTTCTCTATATTGTATTATATCTTGGTACCATGCTGTGTTGCAAACCTCTCAGACCTAAAGGATTTAAAGTTTATTATTATTTTAGAGCTGAAAAGAAAAATTATTTTTCTGAGTGAAGGGACCTAGTTGTTATAATAGCATTTTGATCTGAGGATTCCACTGGAATAAATACTCTTACTGTAGAATCAGGATGAAATTAACCCTGAGAGAACCCTATCTATCCCTGAGGTGTTAGGTGGACAGTTATGACTGTGTGTGTAACCTGTTTTCTCACAATGCAGTGTACAAAGGTGCTTGTGAGTTGAGCGTAAACACGAGCTTTTCTCAAAAGACTCCTTTTGGAGAGCATTTATCCAACACCTGCTTGAATCTCCTCTGTTTGTTATCTTGGTAATCTTATTATTTGAGTAGGATTTTGATTATTGTGTTTGAACATAAATATATAGTAGCAGAAAGTTTATACAACACAAAATCCATAATTATTCTTGGATTTGCTATATCTAAAGTGCCATTTTTCATGTTTTTCTGTTATCTTTATAAGCTCTACTAGACTTTTAAGGTTCAAAAATATTTTATGAAAGTATAATATCTTCTCAGATTTATGAGAGAATACACAGATTTAAAATTCATTAATTTTTACACAATCATACTTTCGTGAAGTAGATAGAATTATCAGATTTATATGGAACCATAAAAGACCTTGAATTGCCAAAGCAATACTACATAAAAAGAATAAGGCTGGTGGCATTACACTCCCTGACTTCAATTTATATTACAAAGCATCAATAGTCAAAACAGCTTGGTACTGGCAGAAAAACAGAAATATAAACCAGTGGAACAGAACTGAAAACCCAGAAATAAATCCACAAATTTATGGACAAATAATTTTCGATAAAGGAGCAAAAAACACACAATGGGGAAAGGACAGCTTCTTTAGTAGGTGGTGCTGGGAAAACTAGAAAAATATATGCAAAAGAATGAACCTGAGCTGTGAACTCTCTCCATATACAAAAATTAACTCAAAATGGATTAAAGACCTTCATACCAGACCTGCAACAATAAACTGTGTAGAAGAAAACATCGGTACTAAACTTATAGAGCTAAGACTCAAGGAAGACTTCATGAACCTGTCCTCAAAGGCAAGGGAAGTAAAAGCAAAAATAAATGAATGGGACTATATCAAACTAAAAAGCTTCTGCACAGCAAAAGTAACCATCAACAAAGCAAAGAAACGGCCAACTGAATGGGAGAAAATATTCGCAAATAACACATCAGATAAGGGTCTAATATCTAAAATATATAAAAAACTAATAAGACTTAATAACAAAAAAACAACCCAATTAAAAAGTGGGCAGAAGAACTAAACAGACAC
>PVJL010001900.1:80708-105714 GCA_004026885.1 Lyroderma lyra
GTGAGAATGGCTATTATCAACAAGACAAGGAATAACAAGTGCTGGAGAGCATGTGGAGAAAAAGGAACTCTGGTACACTGCTGGTGGGAGTGCAAACTGGTACAACCACTGTGGAAGGCAGTGTGGAGGTTCCTCAGAAAATTGGGAATGGAGCTACCATTTGACCCAGCAATCCCCCTTCTGGGGATCTACCCAAAGAGTTTGAAAAC
The DNA here is from genome assembly GCA_004026885.1 of Lyroderma lyra. Classification (NCBI taxonomy): domain Eukaryota; kingdom Metazoa; phylum Chordata; class Mammalia; order Chiroptera; family Megadermatidae; genus Lyroderma; species Lyroderma lyra. The sequence goes on from PVJL010001900.1 coordinate 80,918, forward strand.
CTTTGTCCGCGAAGACTTATGTACCCCAGTGTTCATTGCAGCGCTGTTCAGTGGCCAAAACATGGAAACAACCAAAGTGCCCTGTGACAGATGACTGGATAAAGAAGCTGTGGTGCATATACACAATAGAATATTACTCAGCTATAAGAAAAGATGAAATATTGCCACTTGCAACAATATTTAGTGAAATACGCCAGACAGAAAAAACAAAGAACTGTATGACTTCACTCATATGCGGAATATAAAACTGTAAGCAACAAAGAAAAAAAAATGAACAAACAAATAACCCATGGACAAAATCAGTAGTTTAATGTTTATTTGGGGATGAGTGGGTTAGGGAGGGGAGAAATGGGAGGGGTGGGAGAGGAGGGAGGGCAAGCTTAATATAAGGTGATGGAAAGAGAAGTCACATTAGGTGGTGAACTTATAATACAACAAGGTGACAATGCACTGTAGAATTGCATGCCTGAAACCTATGTAATCCTTGCTAACAGATGTCACCCCAATAAGTCTAACAATAAAAATGAATTAAAAAGAAATCTAATTCAAAACAGATGGAAGACCTAAATGTAAATCTAAAACTATAAAACTTTCTGAAAAAAAAAAAAAGTATGGAAAAAGTTGTTGATTTTTGAAGTACACAGGTTTTGTCAAATACTGAAATCATATATTACAAAAAAGTTGATGAACTGGACTTCATAAAAACTAAAACATTTAGTTCTTCAAAAGATACTACTACTAAGTAGCATTGTCCACAGACTTGGTGGAATCTCCAAGTCATTATGCTAAGTGAAATAAGCCTGTCTCAAAGCCTGTATAGATCCATCAAGGAAAGCATACAAGTGGGAAAGTTACCATAAAGTTACAGCATAAGAGAGTTTGGGGGATGATAGACTGATTTTTTCCCCCTGAATATGGTGTTAAGTTCACAAATCTATATTCATGTTAAGATTCATAGAACTCTACACACAAATACATCAAACTTACTGTATAGTTTTAAAAATGAAAAAATTAAAAAGAAAAGCTATCTCCAAGAGTGGTTGCCTAAATAAATTTCATGCCACATTCCTGTTAAAAATAAAATAAAATAAAATTCATTAATTTTTAGAAAAGAGATTTGCATTATTTTGTAATCTAACACTCTGCAGTATGAAATAATATTGAAACATATCGTTAAAGAAAATGTATTTATTGAGAATTGTATGAGTATACAACCAGTTTCCTTCTTGGGAGACATTTTCATGTACCATCTAAAAGTACTTTTGGGAATTATTCATATTTATACTTAAATAGTTTTCCATGATTGTTTCGCAAGACTGCTAAGAAAAAATTGGATAATTTTAGGAAATCAACATTTGTTTGTCATTTCAGTGAAGTTCAGTCATTTAAAAATTTTTTATTCATTTTTGTTGTGGGGCAAGGTAACTTTACTTGAAAATTTGGCTAGTAATGACATAATAATACAAATACACAGATGGTCTTAGATTTCATAGGGTTTGAAAGTAAAGATATAAAAATATGAAGAATTTCAACTCTAAATGTAGACAGAGAAGTGATTAGAATGAAAAAGCAGTATTTTTGTTGCTTAGTGCTTTTTCTTTTTTCTTTTTTTTTTTTAATTCATTTTTATTGTTAGACTTATTGGGGTGACATCTGTTAGCAAGGATTACATAGGTTTCAGGCATACAATTCTACAGTGCCTTGTCAACTTGATGTATAATAAGTTCACCACCTAATGTGACTTCTCTTTCCATCACCTTATTGCTTAGTGCTTTTTCTACGTTCCCCAAATAATAGCCTCAAAAAGAAATTAATTCTATATAGTGATGGACTTACTGTGGTGATTATTTCACAATGTATATAAATATTGAACCATTATGTTGTACACCTTGTACATAATATAATGTATGTCAATTATACCTCAATAAAAAAGTATTCATTTATTTTTGAGATAACTGTAGATTCACATGCTGTCGTGAGAAGTAATACAGAGAGATCCTCTGCTCCTTTTACCAAGTGTCCTCAATGGTAACACCTTGACAACTATGGAACAATGTAATATTCTGGATGCTGACACTGAAACAAGACACAGAATATTTCTGTCACAAGGATCCCTCTTGTTACCTTGTATAGCCACACCCATTTTCCTCCTGCTGTCCTCAACACCATTCCTGGCAACCGCAAATTTGTTCTTTATATGCCATTTTAGTATTTCAAGAATTACATAAGTGGAATCATACACTATGTAACTTTTTTGGATTGCCCTTTTTACTCAGTTTTCTGGAGATTCATCCAGATTGTTGTGTGTAATCAATAGTTCATTTTTTAAATTGTTCAGTAGGTAGTCCATGATATCTGTGCACCACAGTTAGACTATTCACCACCCATCAAGGACATCTGGACTGTTTCTGTGTTTAGCCTAGTACAGATAAAGCTGCTATATAAACATTTGTGTATAGGCTTTCTTTTTCCAAACACAAGTTTTCATTTTTCTGTGATAGATGCCCAGGAGTGCAATTGCTGTGTTGCGTATTGTTCAGTGTTTAATGTTTAAGGAACTTACTCTGACGTGACTATACCACTTTCTGGTGTTCCAGGCAATGTATGAATGGTCCAATTTCTCTGTACTCTCATCAGCATTTACTGTTTTCATTTTATTTTAGCCATTTGGATAGGTATATAGTGATATTTTATTTTGATTTTAATTCACATTTCCCCAATGTTGAACATTTTTTCACGTGCTTATTTGTCATCTGGATATTCTTTCTGAGACAATGTCTTGTCTTACCGTTTTTTAATTGGATTGTACTTCACCGTTGAGTTTTGTGAATTCTTAATCTATTTTAGATACTAGTGCTTTATTGGATATGGGTTTTACTAATATTCTCTCTGTAGATTCTTTTTATCTTTTTAAAAGGGTCATTTGCAGAGCAAAGTTTTAATTTTGATGAGGGTGAATTCATTTCCCTTTTATGGATCATGCCTTTGGTGTCAAGTCTTAAGAACTCATTGCATGGCTGTAGATCCTGAAAATTTTCTTCTATATTTGTTTCTTCTAAAAGTTTTATAGTTTTGTGTTTCACATTAAAGTCTATGATCCATTTAGAATTAATTTTTGCATGCGGGTTAGATTAATTGTATTTTAACCTATGGATATCCAATTGCTTCATCACCGTTGTTGAAAAGGCTGTTTTCCCTCCATTAAGTTGCTTTTGTGCCTTTGTCAAAATCAGTGGGGCATATTTGTGGGTCTATTTTTGGGTTTTCTGTTTCATTGGTCTCTATATCTGTTTCTCAGGTAGAATCATAGTCATTGTTTACTGTAGTTATGTAAGTTGTAGAATCAGACTGCTTATTTCCTCTTCTTCAAAATTGTTTTAGCTATTCCAATTCCTTTGCATTTCCATGAATACCTTAGCACACTTATCTGTAGCTCCAAAAATTCTGTTGGGATTTTGATAGGAATTGCATTAAATCTTTAGATCAGTTATGTGAGTGAGAACTGGCATTTTTACTCTACTGAGTCTTCCTATCCACAAACATGGGATGTCCCGTCATTTGTTGACATCTTCTTTGATTTCTTTCCTCATCATTTTTTAGTTTTTGGCATACAAGTTCTGAATATATTTTGTTAGCTTTACACCTAAATATTTACTTTTCCTTGTTGCAATTGTATTTTTAATTTTGGTGCCTATGTGTTTATTGCTAGCATATAGAACTTTTATATATTTATCTTATATCCTGTGACCTTGCAGATAGAAGGCCTTGACTGCTGCATTGTAAATCTAAAGCCACTGCATGTGAAGAAGGCAGAAAATGAACTGAGTCACTCATATGTGAGGAGATTGTTTGCTAGAGAATGATGGTAGTGGAAATGCCTCTTGATTTTAAGGATTTTAAATATATCATTCATTTTCAGTTTGGATATGTCACTTTTCATCTCATAGTTTTCCAAAACCTGGAGCCAGCCTTCTCTCTTAGGAGCCCTGGTTTCTTTTAGGGAAGAATGACATTTAGAAACCAAGATCTGGGTGCTACTGCAAAAGGAGGCCATTGCTTCAAAACTCTTTCAGAGGCCACAGCTAGGAAATGAAAGTAGCTCTGTGTTCACATAGACGTTTCAAAGTTAAATTTAATATCAGATGTTTTCTTTTTCTTTCTCTTTATAATTCTGTTTTTTTCTCTTACACTGAAAAAATATTACTAATGTTTCTTTAGTAACATTAACATAATTATTTGCTTTTTCCTACAATATACATAAAATGTTTTAAAATTACAATATTAATATTATTAAAAATTACTGAATAAAGTTTGAGATTTTTTTTTTACGTTTGAGATTTTTTTTTTTTGGCAGGCTTTTTTTGGGGGTGGGTGGGTAGGAATCCTTTCAATAAATACTATGAAGAATATATAAAATACCGAGTTTAAAAATCTGTTAAAATTTTTTTCAGTGTAGATATTTTAACAATTAGTTATAAATGTTGATTTATTTTCATATTTTATATCCTGCATTTATTTTTCATTTGCTTTCTCTGTGCATGTATATGTATCTTTGTATATGTATATGTACATATATACATATGTATATATCTATGTATATAGATACATACACGTGTATATATGTATCTGTAGATATATACACACATGTATACACATGTTTAGGTTCAAAGGTCAAATTTAAATAAAAAGTTACCTTTAAAGAAGTCTCACATCCATCTCTGACTCCATTATTTCCTAGTATTACCCCAATTTAATTATTTTTTTGTAAAAATAAGCAAATACATTTTTGTTTTCTTTTTCTCTTTCTCATACAAAAGGTAGTATACTATAGTCTCTGCTCTTCATCTTGCAGTTTTTATTTCACACTATATCCTGGAGATAGTCAATAATAGTACATACAGATCTTCCTCTCCTTTTTATAGGTGCGTAAGTACTGGGTAATTTTGCATGTATAATTTTATTAGATGTTGCAAAATTCCTGTTTATGGGGATTTTATTTTGTACTTTTATCAACAGTGATTACAATTTTCAGTTTTTTCTTAGCCTTGCTAGATAGGTGAGAAGTGGTATATCAATGTAGTTTTAATTTACATTTCTCTTATGAGTATAGTTGAACATATTATAAAATGTTCGAGGACTTTCTTGTCAACTGTTGATTCATGTCCTTTGCCTATCTGTCTATCAGGATTTTTGTGTTCGGCTCAGTTTTCAAAGAAAAAGGAAGTTTATCTCTTTGGTAGATAACTTGTGAATATTATATTCTAGTTTGCCATTTGTCTTATTATTTTTGTGGGGGATTCACAAGTGTTTCTTAAATCTATCTTATATTTGTAATTTCATACTGTCTATCAGTGGTTCTCAACCTGTGGGTTGCGACCCCTAGGAACTGTATTAAAGGTTCGCAGCATTAGGAAGGTTGAGAACCACTGATCTAGATCTTGATGTAGATATTCTATGTAGATGTGGTAGAGAAGTTAGGAAATTCTTGTGTGCATTTTCTAATTGCTCACCGTTTTTGGTCTGTACATACTTAAAACCAATGGTTGCTAACAGGCATTATTCCAGGTCCAATGTTAGTTAATTATCTTACCATATATCAGAAAACCATGGAGTACCATTACTGACTTTTTGTTTATCCTAAACTTGTTATTTGTAAAGCAATTGCCTAGTGATGTTAACTCCTTTTGTAGAAATGTGTCTGTGCCCTTTATCCCCCTCTGTATTTGTAATTACTTTCCATAGTCTGTATTCCTTGGATCTCTTGTCTAGACCAGAGGTTTATAATCTTTCCTTGTAAAGGGCCAGAAGTGAATGTATTTGGCTTTGTAGGCAATATAGTCTTTGTCATGATTACTCACATTTGTTGTAGCAATGTAAAAGCAGCCATAGACAATATGCAAACAAATGGCCATGTCTGTGTTCCAGTGCAATTTTATTTGCAGAACCACGAGGGTAGGGCTGGAGGGCAGAAGAGTGGGCAGGTTTGTTCTGTAGGCTGTCGTCTGTTGACCCCGTTATGTAATTTCATGCTCCTTCGACCTGTTTAACTGCTCATTGCTTTGCTGTCATTTCAAGTAAGTTTAATGTCAATTTTCATACCCATAGAATCTGATAATAGAGTTACATACCTCTAGGGAATTCAGTATATTGTTTGAATGGTGATGATTAGATTTTATTTACTTCATTTTTGATATAAACTGTTAAAGCACAAAATAAATATATAGGAAAATGGTTTCTTGGAAAATTAGACCAACTAGAATGTGCTTAAATTCCTATTTATTGGATGCTAATGTTGACAATTCAAGGACTGCCCGGAAAGTACCCAGCCATGTAATATGAAGAATGGAGGCATTTATGGCTGGACTTTTTCCGGACAGCCCTCATATTCCATTTCAGGATGAACAGAGAGATTGTTACATGGGGCTACCCTCACATCCTCACATCTCTCCTCACTGTAGAAAGGGTGATTCTAAGAGAAGATAATCTGCACAAGGAAGAGGTGCTGTCACATTTTTGCAAATATAGTATTGTTCTCAACTAAAAGTACACTTAATGGCATCTGTGAGGTAAAAAATCTAAAACAGTTAAAATATGTAAAAATTGGGTTAAATATTAAATCAATTATGTAAAACCTGATCATTTCTTATATTATTACAAAGAGAAGAAATTGTCTCCAAACTTCTCTTTTGTTAAAAGGCAGACTCTTCTGTGTACCTGTTTGTCCTCTTGTTCAGCTTCCGTGTAAGTGACCATTAAAACAGTCCATTGCCCAGCTCGCTTTTGTGGGGAGCATTTATTCAGTTCCAAATTTTGTCAGAGGGATTGCAAAATTCCATATTTCCATCCAGTTTTCATAGCATTGATGAGCAGTCAGGATGGAGTAGAGGAGGCTGAGGGAAACTGATAGTTTGAGAATTAAAATCAGCACAGAAGGGTTTGGATCATGGGATGGGAGAGGTGAAGGGGTATCAGTGAGGACAGTGGCAGGGGTGACCCCTGGAAACTCCTTGGACTTCGAGAGCCTGTCATTTGAACTCAACTCTTGTGCCATTTGGAACTTTCCATGCCCATCTTCCCATCCATTTATCATTTCTGCTTCTAGAAGTGAGAAGCAGTCTGCATGACCCAGCATCTCTTCTTAATAAACAGAATCTTAACACTGTTTCAAATTTCTCTGGGTCATTACGGGAGCTGAATGAGGCAATTAATGTAAAGTACTTAGACTAGAGCTTGACACATAGTAAGAGCTGAATAAAAGTTAGCTGTTACACATAAAACTTGATTGCTATTAAATAATATAACTATTGCCCCTCTTTTTCTTTATTTTATATGTACGTAAAAACGTCAAGAAGTCTGTGTAATTCTGTGGAATTGTTGTCCACATTTTTATACCTCATTGAACTGTACTTCTTCCTGCGACCTCATTTAATAATGTAAGTAAAATTTTATTGAAACATAGTGATGTTCATTTGTTTACATATTGTCCATAGCTGCTTTCACTCTACAATGGCAGAGCTGAATAGATGTGACAAATGATATGGCCTACAAAACCAAACATATTTACTATCTGGGTGTTATAGGAAAAGCTTGCTAACTGCCTGATATGTAGGGTCTTCTGATCCAGAGTAAAAGTAATTAGAAAGTATTCAATTATAGAATAACTTTCTCAAACCAATGTTTAGTCTTCATTTTCTTTACATCTCACATTGAAGCAAATAATGTCGTATAAAAGAGCATAGCACAAAATAAGATTTCTTCAGGTTTTTATTTACATTGCTACCGAAGAATTGATTTTGAAGAACTGTAAATTAATAAAACATTACCAATTGCAATAAAGTATGTGAATTAATTTAAATGTTTGAAGTTGTTCCTTTTCTTTCATGATAAATGAAAACCTAAACCCACAAAATGTGGTGCATTTCACTTATTAAGAATAAATACTTATTCACACTTACGCATTAGTTTACTTTCGTAAGTATGTGTTTCAAGGTGCACTGAGCCTCCCCGACTCACAGAACCAACTCAGAGCACATTGCTCCAGGCCTGGCGTCAGTGGTCTCCCCTTCTTCCAGAGGAGACAGCTTCTTAGTAGCCAAATAAAGGGACTTCAGAATCAATCTTTGTTTTAAAATGTATCATAACTATTATTATCTGACTTAATATGTTAAGAGCCACAGTAGATAGTAAGCACATAGGCCTAAGCTAAAATTTGAATTTAGACCTGATTTTACACTGAAATGTGTATATGACTGTAAAGAGTATGGTTTTGATTGTGTGATTGCTAATGTCTCAAAAGTGCATCTGCCTTGTGAGTTTGTGGGTTTTCAGAGCAGCCTCCTTACCGGCAGGGGAATAGCAGACAAGTGGTGTTTTTCAGACAGCAAGGCAGATGGGCTTTTTTTTCTTCAGTACAAGGTGTGCCAACGAAAAGCAACAGCTACACAAATGTTAACCCCTGAGGGAATGACAGAGCAATTGCTGTCGGTTCTTTCTTAGTCTGGAGCTTGACTTCAGAATGATATGGAACAGTAATCTTGTCTTAAGAAAAGTATGCATTAAATGCAGAAGTGCAGCCTGTGATCTCAATTCTCAGTAAAACAGTGGAAAACGATGTAATTACTTAAAGGAAATAGTCTTAAGTCTGACATTTCTGGGATAATGTAGCAGACTACTTGGGCCTGATATACCGCTTCCCAGTTGCCATTAAAACATCATCTCCATGGGGAGATGACAAACACAGGCAATTGCATATAAAGCAAATGCCATATGCCAAGCTAGGGTAGAGACTTCCTAACTATGGTTAGTGGAATGCATTGCAACCAGTTTTGGACTAAATAGCACGTGTTCTACTTCTGAACTAGAACAGGACAAGTGACTCCACGCAGAGTAGGACACAGTTTAAAAACTGATTTGCACAGCATGCTAACTTTAGGAAGCATGTGGGTTATGCTGAGTGGCAACAGTTTACCATTTGCGGACTTGAGCCAGTCAAACCAGTGTTCTTAACCTCTCCTTCCCCTGTCTTCACTAGTCCTTTTCTACTCATTTTCATCTAAAAGCTGTAACTCTCAGTGTGCAGCCCAGCAGCAAGAGCTGAGGGAGGTGGGTGAGTCTTTTGGCACTCTGAGCAGCACCATAGTGGTTGGCAATAACAAGTGCCTTACAAAAGGTGGTGAGAAGGGAGCCAAGAAGAAAGTGGTTGACCCATTTTCTAAGAAAGGTAGGGATGATGTGAAAGCACCAGCCATGTTCAATATAAGAAATACCAGGGAAACTCTAGTCACGAGACCTCAAGGAACTAAACTCGCATCTGATGGTCTCTAGGGTCGTGATTTTGAAGTGAGCCTTGCTGATCCGCAGAAGGATGAAGTTGCGTGTAGAAAATTCAAGCTGATTACTGAGGATTTTCTGGGTGAAAACTGCCTAATTTCCACTGTATGGATCTTACCCATTATGAAATGTGATCCATGGTCAAAAAGATGGCAGACTGTGACTGAAGCTCATACTGGTATCTAGACTACCGATGGTTATTTGCTTTATCTGTACTCTACTGGTTTTACTAAAACACGCATCAATCAGATTTGGAAGATCTCTTATGCTCAGCATCAGCAGGTCCACCAAATCCAGAAGATGATGGAACTCATGACCTGAGAGGTGCAGACAACTGACCTGAAGTGAGTAGACAGTGCATTGATTCCAGATAGCATCAGAAAAGACATAGAAAAGCCTCACTCATCTACTTACCCACTCCATGGTATCTTTGTGAGAAAAGACAGAATGCAGAAGAAGCCCATGCTTGAATTGGGAAAACTCATGGAGCTTCATGGTGAAGATAACATTTCCGGAAAAGTGACTGGGGATGAGGCGGGGGCTAAAGTTGAATGAGCTGATGGGTATCAGCCCCCCAGTCCAAGAATCTGTTTAAAATTCAGACTTTTCATGGTGACAAACCTGTTTGTGATATTAAAAAAAAAAAAGGAAAAGCAAATGTATATTTATTTTGTATGACTATACATAAATTTGAAACCCAAATTAAAACTTTTCTAGGAAATGATAAATTACCCAAATTGACTTGAGAGAATATAAGGATAGCAGTATTGAAAGCAGAAGGTGAGGTTTGTAAAAGAACTAGCAATGCCTGCTACACACACACACACACACACACACACACACACACACCCTACCAGCAATGCCTGCTACACACACACACCCCTTGCCAGCCATGTGAATTGGCCATCGTGGAAGTGGATCTTCCAGTCACAGTAAAGCCTTCAGATGATGGGGTGACATCTTGCCTGTAACCTCATGAGGATCACAAAGCCAGAACCACAGAGCTAATCTCCTCTTGAATTCCTGATCTACAGAAACTGTGTGAGCTCATTGTTGTTTTAAGCCAGTAAGTGTTGGGGTAATTTGTTACACAGAAATAGGTAATTGATCAGATGGATTGTTCAATAAATGGTATAGGGATAAGCAGCCTGTATTTGGGGGAAGAAAAGTTGATTTCTTACTATATTCCTTTATTAAGAAAATTCGAGATGGACCAATGATTTAAATATAAAAATTATATATTTAGAAAAAGTAAAGCTGAATTCTATATACTTTTGGAGTGGAAAAGGACTTCCCTACTTAGGAAATCAGGCCTTTTTTATACTTCTGATGATCTTCAACTTTTCGTTGGCTTTTAAAATCAGAAGAAATGTTCTTAAAAAAACTAATGTTTATCTTATGGGTTGGCTTATAATTATGTGTAAAAAAAAAAAGTAGTTTGTTAATAGGCCAAAGCAGCATCAACTGCAGTATCATAGAGATGTTAACTTGTACTTAAAGGAAAAAGCGTAAATCGGTAGCATAACTGACTCATGCAATAGGAGAAAATTATGCTTAAGAATCCTTACTAGTGTCTCATAGAATTGTTTTAAAGCTGTTAAGTGATCAAAGACCTTAAATCTTTTTATCCTACAAATAATGTTTTAATACTTAGAGAAAAACTGCGTTCCAGATACCTTCACGTTGAGTTGACTGTAGAATAGCATTCGGATATTCAGGCCTAAAGTATGTGTTTAGTAGTTGGCAATTTAGTTTGGCCAACTTTAGTGTTGTATCAGTTGGGATTATATTCAGCTACAAGTAACATAAAGCCAGACAATTGCTTAAGTAATTTAGGGAGAGCAAGTTTTAAATTTTAACATTTTAATTTTAATTTTTTAAAGTTCAGAGCATGTATGATAGTTTTAAATTTTTATTTTTGTGCCATGAAGGAACCAGGCTCTCCCTCCTTGATTTGCCATCTTTTTAGCATGGCTTTTGACTTCATAGGAAGGTGACTGCTGCACCTCTAGCAATTCCATCTGCGATCCAGACAAGCAAAGGAGAAAGGGTATTTCAGTTGGTTTGTCCCTCTTTATCAGAAAATATTGTGGCATTCACAGAAACCTCACTCAGACTTTATTCACATGTCACTGGCCAGAATTGTGCCACAGAGCCATCTTTAAACCTGAGACATAAAGCTTTTCTCTTTGTTTTTAAAGGAGAGCACATTGCTCTTCAAAATGGAATGAGAATTCCGTTGATAAAGGAGACAATGGATAAAGGAGGCAACTTGCTGGGTCATCTGCAGGAGTTGTTTGCTTATAAGGAGTGTGATTAGGGTTCCTCAGAGGGAGTAGGAAGGGAAGAGAATCCAGAAGGAACCTCGAAGAGCTTAGTGTTGAAGGGACAGAGGACTGTGTTCTCAAAAGACACTAGGAAGGCGTGGAGTCACCATGAACCAGTGGTAGGAGGGTTCTCACCTGGAGGGTGTGGTGTAATACAAGCCCAGGGAGAGTGGGGAGGGCAGACTTTACATCACCCTGTGTGCTGGCGAGTCACATGCACCAGGAACTGAGGACTGGATGCAAGGCTCAGCAGAAGGAAGCTACTGATGACCTTGGAGATAGTGTTTTCAGTGGTGGTGAAGAGGGGTAGAGTAGTTAGTGACTGTGAAAGTAAGACTCTAGAAGGCTCACCTCTTCTAAGCAGAAAAGGGGGCAAGGAAGGGAGAGGGAGTGACTGCAGGGAGATGTGGGGTTCAAGGAGAGTTACCAGAGCATGGTTACATGTTGAAGATAATTGAGAAAGGAGATTAGAGAAGGATTGTATTTCTCAAGGGAGGTGGAAGGTGTTGACCTCCAGAGCCCAGGGGAAGGATAAGCTGTGAAGGAAGAAAGGTGTTTGGACGTGGAGGGACTTCTGTAGCCTGGTGGCAGGGATATGAGAGATAACCTTCTGATGGCTTTTGTCTTCTCTGGGAAGTGAGAAAAGACATCATCCTGTGTTAGGAGAGAGACAGCAGACCTGGATTCTGAAGAGGACGGACAAGACCATCGATAGATATTTTAGAGAATCTGGGAGAGAGTGAAGCATGCCCTCTGTAATTGTGGTTAAGAGCACGGTCATGGTTAGAGATGACATTAAGTCCTGCCATTCCCACCTGTGTGGCACCATTATCTTACATAGGCAGTGTGTAAAACATTTTAATTGGTATTTTTGAATGATTCCTACAAGCATTTTAGTGTATAGAACCATAAATTTGTACAAAAAGCAATTAAAACACGTTTCATATTTGTCTCTAAACCAAGTAATTAATAATAATAACAACTAACATTTATTGAGGAACTACTCTGTCCCAGACAAAAATCTAAGCACCTGACCTGCATTATTTTTGCAGTCTTCATAAGAAAAAGCTGTGAGAAAGGTATTAGTATTGTAACCATTTAAAGATCACAAAAACTAGGCCAGATAATTTAAATAACGTGTCTTGGATCATGTGGCTACTTAGTGGTAACACCAGGATTTAAACTACATCTTGGACTCCAGAATGGTGTTAATAATTTTCATGTGGATTGAACCATGTAAAATTGCCTGTTTTGTAGGTAAAAAATGACAAAAGATTGTCAGTTTTGTGGTTCAACTTAATATATTTATCAAAATAATTGCCAGGTTCCCTGGACTGCTAGGCACTGCCCAAAGTGTTTAATTGCCACACTCTGTTGTAAGATTTTGAAATATTTACAGTCTTAATTCTAATTTTTCACACTGTCACATGATGCTAATTTTTGAATAACATACATAGTTTGGTTAAATGAGTGCATTTTGATAGCAATGTTAACTTTTCCTGACTATATTGACAAATCACATTTTGTGAGGGGAACTGCTGGGAATATTGGCAAAAATAGTGAAGGAAACAAACATTACAAATCTAGTTTCTCACAGTATAAATAAAACATAAAAGTGAACTAAATTGAAATAGTTGTCAGCCTGCTTATTTAATATTAATATTGATTTCTGTTACCTACCTATTGTCTGTATATATGTTTATCACGTATGTACATATAATCATTACAAACCAAGCCATATGATACACATCAGTTTCTTTTAGAACATTTTTTTCTGATTATAAAAGTAATCCATACTCATAGGAAAGTTGAAAATCAAATATATATAAGCTCATATATGTGTAATGCAATATATATGATCATATATATATATAAATATGTACTGTATTTGTATTTTCCACAACATTTGATTCAGTGAGTGGTAGTCACTCAAGAAATGTGGACTAGTTTTAACTCAGCGGGCTCTGTCTCATGTTTTCTTGGCTCATGATTCGCTCTCATTTATGAAGCTTACTTTGAGAAAAGGGAAGGAATTCCTTTCAGTCTTCTCACTTCATCTCCAGTGTGTGAATGCCCACAGGTACCAGTCAATAATATTAATTAAAAGTAAATCATCCACTCTCTCATTTTACTAATAAAATATTAGAGATTAAATTATATTCTTTTCCTTCACTTAAAAACTTCCATTTAACATTATGAACTTAGATGTTGGATGACTTTTTTTTCCAATGAGAACACCTTACCTGAAAGGGTCAAAGCAAAGCCTGTGTCGTGCCTGGCTGTTTACAGCTTATGGAGGCTGTTCGGCCATCTCCTTTCCACCTCCAGTTAGTAGTCAGACCGCGTGCGCACTGAAACACTTGGAAGGTGCCCGCGTGCGCACTGGGAGCACTGGCAAGGTGGCCAGCTAATTGTACTTGCTTGTGGAGGGCCCACCCGATCTTATACTGTGTAGTTTTGTTTTTTTTTTCATGTAACTTTTGGTTCAGGTCCAAGAATTCTTTAAAAAAGGCATGAACAATTAATTATGTGACCGAGAAAAATAATTTCCCCTAAGTTAATTGCACAAATTACTGTAGTCCTAAAAGGTTAATGATTGTCTAACGTCTTTGATGCATGGAACCTATTAAATGGCAGTATCATTTGAATAATTTAAATAACTAGACTAGTGCTTAGTGGACAAATGGTCTCACCCAAAGGACGATCATGCACATTGCCCTTTTTTCTGTTTAGAGAATTATTTTTTAAAAACTCTTAAGCTAGAGAACTTAAGAAGTCATTCCTATGAGCCATAGTAGTCTTATATTTCAAAATTTAAGATATTAAAACAGTTTATATTTCAAAAGGTAACTATGATCATTTATTATCCACACTGTACTTTATGGAACTACTGAGGTATTTATTGCAGTGTATAAATAAATTAAATTTTTGTATTTTATATAGACTTAGCTTAGGCCTTAAAGAATTAGATAGAATTTACACACATCTATCACTGTGGATACTAAAATGAAGCTTTTATAGCTGTTCATACAAGAAAACTTTGAAATTTTATTAATATTTTCATTTTATTTTAAAATGCCAATCTTTAATTTATTATGCATTTCTTAAACTTTGTCTTTTACTCTTTCTGTGTATACTTTTTAGTGTTTTGTAGTCAGTAGCAGGTTCCAAAGTAGTTAACTGGAATATATTTTTATCTTTAATAGTAATAGATCCTGAAGGACAGTCTGAAGAATATTAATTCATTTAAGAGATGTTTTTCCTAAAAGGGTTCTGTGGTTCAGTAAGTTTGGTAAAGACGGCATAGTATATCCTCTCCTTAGAAGAGTCACAATGCACCTTAACATATTGAGAAAACTAGAACAAATAAATACATCAATTTAGCGTTGTCTAATCCAGAGTTTCCAGACTTATTTGATGACAGAAATGTCCACTCCTGTTTCGCATAGACTCCCTGTTGTGACCGTGTGCTCCATGGCATTCTGGCTATAGCGTCCTTCCCAAATCTTGCACTCCAGCATCCCAATGTAGTGGATATGTTTATCTGTTACACATACACATGTATATAAACACTTGTGCAGTAATATGCTGTAGAAACAAATATACTCATTTGTAAGGACATGTATAGGTATGCACACATGCATGCACACATATTTAATTTAGTCACTATGTTACCTGTTGTGTATAGCAGATAGTAGAATCAGAAAGTATTTATTGAATAAATGGATGAGAAAAAATCTGTGCCATATTCCCAACTGCCTTCTTCAAAATGAGAAACCCTCATCAGCAGGCTTAACAATATGTGATATTCCCAAGTATGAAGGTGGATGTGATCTTTCTAGGGACACTTGAAATATAAAAGACAAACTAAACTATTTTTTGTACCATTTCAGTATTAAGTGTGTCAAAAGAAAAGGTCCTGGATTTTGGGTCAGGACACCCAGGTTCAGGTATGAATTCTACTGTTTCTGTTCATGCTGCCTTAAGCAAGTTGTGAATTTTTCAACGCCTCAGTTTTTCTCCTGTGTGAATGAAGGTAGTACTTTATAGGATTATTGGAATATAATGTAATACATGGAATGTATCAAAATTTATTTTAATTGGAAATAATTCGATGAATGTTTATTGATCCTAATGTGGGGCAAGTCTCTATTAAAATGTGATTTAATGTAAAATTTTAAATTTCATACATGTATTGGATGAGAAAATTCCTATTTTTAAATTTTTGATGAACACCTTTTTTAAAACTGTGGACATAAAAATACATATTCTTGTTAGTGGAGAGTAATGAATGGACTTTTTTCATTCTTATTTTAAAAAGTCCATCCTTCTCCTAAAACTCCTGAAAACCAAAAACTCCTGAAGAGCATCTTGATGTTTCAGCCTCGGGCCCTGCCTGGAGTGTTCTTTCACATGTGGTCTGCCCTTCCCTGGCCACCTAACAGCTGGCCCTGCATGCGTTTGTCTGTTGCTGCCATACATTTCCTCCCAGTTCCTGCCACTCTTGGACATTTTATTAAATACATTTGTGAGGTAGAATAAAGCTCACACTCTGGATGTTACACGCTTTTGCAATATTTTGTAATTCTGAAGTTTAGCAAAATTTTGGGGGAGAAAATTTGTATTTGCTTGTATAGTTTTTCATACTCATGGTTTTAGCACCTTAGAATGAAAGAAGCTGTTAGTAGCAATACTTCTGTAAAATTTTTAAATAGAATTTGTATCAGAATACATATACTCCTTTCCCTCTCTGCATTGATTTCTCTTTCCCTACAGAACGGAATCTGTAGTAAAAACGTTGTAGATTTTTATTAGCCAGTAATATTAACCAAATAAAGAATGGGAAAATGTTTCTCTTGACAGATTGAGTAGGTAACAATAGAAAAAATAGAACTGCTATTTTAAAATGATACTGATAACTATAAAAATATTTAGTAGTAGAAGTAAGAGTCCTTTTATGCATTAGCAGCCAGTCGATTTATAACAACATTGTGTAATGTAAGGTTAATGGTATTTGAAGATGTGAAAAATTTGATTTTGCATCGTATCTATTAGAAATGTGTTGTGTTTTCTTGGTGATACTTTGAATAGCTTGTGAATTATAGTTTTGGCTATCAGGAATTTCTTAGCATTTCAGGTAAAAAATCTTTCCTTTTAAAAGGATAGAGTTAATGTTAATGTTTTGTCAGAACATGATTTAGCTTTATATAGCTTTATGATACAGATTTTTGCAATAATTTCAAAACATACCCACATTTCTTTATGTAGTTTCTCCGAGTTAAAAGAGCCATCTACAAGGAGCATGTAGTTTTTCTTAGGTCCTTCATGATAGTCATTCAGATTCTTTTCCATTTTCTCTGTTGAGATATTTTTCTCTTTCTCCAGAAGTGGACTCTTCTGAACATTTATAATCATGTTCCTTCAGGAACTCTGTCCAGTCCACCCATTCCCCATTTTCAAGGAGGTGCTGCATCCTACTGCAAACCAGACTCAGACCTCCAGGTCAGTTTGTGTAGGCAGGGAATGCAGCTGGCTGAGTGGCTTTGAGCCAGGTCCAGGGACACAATTGCTTGTGGGCTTTCTGCTCTGTCGCAGAGTTGATCCCAACTTTGTCACAGCAGGGATTCTCTGTCCCAGCATGCTGCTCTTTCTTCCCCAGGAAGTATTGTACCTTCTATTGATTTTATTCATTCATTTGTTTACTTGTTGATGGTCTGCTTTCTCCCTGGAATGTAAACTCCATTTGAGCAAGTTACCTTCTCTCAGTCACCTCTCTATTCCAGCACCAAGCATGGTGCTTAACATATAGTATAATTTCAGTAAATATTTATTGAATGACTATATATTAGAAACCCTTCAATATTTATGTATTTATTTATTTATTTATTTGGGTGGTTCCCTGGCTGGGAATCGAACCCAGGCTGTGGCATTGAGAGCACCAAAGCCTAGCCCTTTAATACTTAAAATGAGATCTCATATGAAATCTCATGATAAATTATATTCCCTAACATACTGCATACTATTATGATATATACATATATGTATAACATGCATACTATAAAATTTTTTCTTTAATTTTTTTAAAATTCTAGCAAACAGTTTCTAATACCTCAGCTCCACTGAAGTCTAAACAATTTATGTTTCAAACTACAAGGTTCATACAACATATTCCCACCACTATTTAACTCTTACTTGACTAGGGTTGAGCAGATCCTTGTTAAATGGCAGAAAGCCTGGGCGAAATACGTCTTGCAGTGTTATGGAAAGCCAATGTGAAAGTAATGAATTTGGATACCTAGCAGAGGAGATTCCCAAGGAAAGTGTTGAAGAACTGCTGGGTTTCTTATTGCCATTTATGGTACATGTGAGAAGACCTTCCACCTGTGGACGGCAGCTTCAGGGCATGCCCCAGAATCCTAGCATGAGCTTTCTGAGGGTCTGCCCTGCAGACTTCACTTGAGTCGCAAGGTTGTTGGAGAGCCTTATTTACTTATTTAGTGTGTCAGACTCACACACAAGAGTTTGGATTTGCTCATCAGCCTTCAGAATGTTTATACCACAGACAAAGACTTTACTGCTCTAATTACAAGGCTATGAACTAGTACATAAGAGCTGTGCATTCTCTTGTTACTTTAGAATCTTTATTTGGCATCTCTTCTGTACTGGGTTGAATAGTGTTCCTCTTAAATGCACGCTGTCCTGGAACCTGCAAATGTGACCTTATTTGGAAATAGTGTCTTTGCAGATGTGATCAAGTTGAAATGAGGTCATGCAGGTTGAGGTGGGCCTTAATCCAATGACTGGTGTCCTTAAACCATGAGGGGAAGTTGGACACCAGGGATGCACATTATAGAAGTTACATTCCTGCAAGCCCAGAAACTCCAGGGACTGTCAGCAACCACCAGAAGCCAGGAGAGCCCTGGAATAGACTCTTCCATGGAGCTCCAAGGAGGAACCAGTCTGGCTGCCATTTGGGTCTTGGACTTCTGATCTCTAGAACTGTGAGAGAATCAATTTCTGTTGTTTTAAAACACCCAGCTTATGGCATTATAATATGGGAGCCCAACAAATTAATTTTAACAAACCCAGCAGAAAATGTCACACTTCCACAGAGCCAATGCAAACGATGACTGTTTTCAAAGTTTGGGGTTCTAGAAATTTAAGTTAGCAGAGCTTCTTGGGTAATTCTTTCGTACCAGGTGAGATTTAGCATGGAGTAAAAAGACTTTGAACACAGACTCAAACTTAATATCAAACTGAGAAGAACTGGACAAAAAAGAACTAAAAGGAAGCTTGCATGAAGTGCTGCCGTGTCTTTTGTAATTTGTTTCCTTACTTGTAATTTTTGCTTCAGGCTAGCCAGGGAAATAATAGACAGCCTCTACAGAAGTCAACTCTTAAAAATTCCTTTTCCATCATTCTTTTCCTCAGTCCCATCAAGCCCACATGACCTTTGTTGCCTTGTGCAGGACATAGAAATGCACTTGGAATGTAATCAGTTGCTTATAGCGAGGCTGGAAGTAAAAGGATGCGTCATTTTGTGGAATAGAATTGTCCCTGGAAATTTTGCATTCAAGTGCATTCGGAAGTGATACTGTTTTTTCCTTTTAGTTTTTCTATTATAAAATGAAATATTTCTTCTCACAAAGAAATAATTGTATCCAAAATGTTTAAAAAACTATTTAAAAGTAGATACATGTATCCTATTAATAAACAATAGAAATATTTAAAAAGGACCATGTATTATGTTATAGTAAAATATATAAACTACCTAAGGTTAAATTAAAAAAAATACAAAGCCTTTACAGAGACATAAAAGGAGACATAAATACATGTATTGATGTACCACATTCACAATGAAAAGGATCAATTTTATAAAGATGGCACTTGTCCCCACATTAACCCATAAATTTAGTTCTGGTCAATAACTGAAGACTTAAAACATTCTTCATCATAGACATTTTCAAACTTCACCGAGGTAAAGAGGATAATGCAATGTACCCGTGTCCCCATCAGCCAGCTTTGACAGTTTTCAGTATTTCGGCAATCTTGTTACAGTTCCGGGAATTTAAAGAGAGTGTTCCGTTTTCCTGGAGAATTGTAAAGCAGGACCTGACATCGTCATGCTGTTTTACTTGTGATTACGCTAACGATTTTTTTAAGTACTGATTTTAAAAAACATAACTACTCTTCTGTTATCATACCTTAAAAAATGAATAGTAATTCCATAATGTCATCGAATTTTCCGTCCTTATTGAGACTTCTCAGCTTGTCTCCTAAGATGTCATTTTGCAGTTGGTTTACTCGAATCAGGATATAAACAAAGTCTTTACATTGTACTTGATTGTTACACCCTTTAATCTTCTTTTATTGTATAATGGCTTCCCCCACTTCATTTCCTACAGTTACTTTGTTGAGACCTACAGAGAGAGGGAGGGAGGGAGGGAGGGAGGGAGGGGGAGGGAGAAAGAGGGAGGGAGAGCGAGGGGGAGGGAGAGAGGAAAGAGAGAGGGGAGACATCATTCTGGTACTAGGAGCTGAATCTCTCTCTTATAATCCTTCCACCTGAAGACCAGTGCCTGCTCGTGATTATTGCTTAGAACTGTGATTTCCTCAGGGATTGAAAACCAGTCCATTTCTAATTATATTATTCTCTATGCTTTTATTAGCTAGAACTCTGTATAGAACTTAACTCTCATCCCCTGTATAGTTACCCTGAAATAGTTTATACTGGAAGGGCAGGATAAATGCTTCATTTTTTCCCCTTTATTCAGTTTCAGAGTAATGAGCTCATGCCTCCTTGCTTATCTACTGCTGCATAACAAATTACGCTGAAACTCAAGGGGCATAAAACAGCCACCATTTCATTATACTTCATGATTAGATAGGTCAGGAATTTTGGAGAGCTTGGTTGATGATTCTCTTCTATGTCAAAGAAGGTATTTAGCTTGTGGATGGGCTGGTCTGGAGGGTCCAGCATGGCTTCACTCACATGTCTGGCACCTTGGAGGGGATAGTTAGAAGGGTGGGGTCACCTGGGACTTTTGATCAGAGAGCCCATACATGTCCCTCCAGACATAAAGGGCCCAGGGTAGTTAGACTTTTTCCTTGGCAGCCCAGAGTTCCAGAGAGAATGTTCTAAGAGCCCTAGGTATAAGCTGCAAAGCTTCTTATGTCCTAGCCTTGAAGTCTCAGGATATCACTTGTATTGCATTCTATCGGTCAAGTAAATTAACTAAGGCCAGTTTGGATTTAAGGGGAGGAGTAGGAAAGAATTGTCAACTACCTTGAATTTACTATAATATCTTAGCAAATTCTATGGTGAGCAATGATTTTTTGCAAGTTTAATATCATTGATTTAGAAACTTTTATATAATTGAGATTTTTAACTCATGTCAGTCATTAGTTTTTATTGATAACTCAAATTGTCACATCTTTGTGCAGTTGGAGTCTCTTTAAGTTGGATCTTGTGACCTTTTGATATGACTTCATCATTAGTATTTTTTTAAAAATTCTTTTGTGGTTGAGAAGGTATCATAAAATTTGCCATCTTAACCATTTTAAACTATGCAGTGGTATTAATTATATTCATAGTGTTGTGACATTACCAATATCTACAGTATTTCTAAAACTTTTTCATTATGCCAGACAGAAATTCTGTATCCATCCCCTACTTCTCCAGCACCTGTTACCCTTGAATACACTTATTGCCTCTGTGAATTTGCCTGGGTATTTCACATTTTGTGGAATTGTGCTTGTCCTTCTGCGATTACCTTAAGTGATGAGTTCCAGGCTCTCTGTGTGTTGGAGAGGAAACTGGCAGTCTCATTATTTCTTCACATAGCCCCTCTGCCTAGTTTCATCTCCTCTCCTGGGACCCCCGTTACATCCATCTCTGTGCGTGCGGTAATATCCCGGAGTTCTCAGAGGTTCTGTGCATTCTCTCCACTCCCCCTTCCTTCTGTTTTTCAAATGGGGTAGTCTCAGTTGAGGGATTAATATCTTCAAACTTGCTGGTTCTTCTGCCAGTTGAAATGTGTTATTGGAATTAGTGAGTGTTTCCTTTTAGTTATGGTTTTCAATGCCACAGTTTCTATTTGGTTCCTTTTTTTGTAACCTCTCTTTCTCTATTGAAATTCACTATTTTTATGAGACATGTTCTCATACTTAAATTTTTTGGATCTGATTTCCTTTCATTTTTGGAACATATTTATGATAGATTACTTAAAGTCTTTGTCTGGTAAGTCCACAGTCTGGGCTTTCTCTGGGTTAGTTTCTGCTGACAGCTCTTTTTCTTATGCATGGGCCATACTTTCCTGCTTCTTTGTGTCTTGTAATTTTTTGGTCAAAAACTGGAAATTTTAAACAATTTGATGTGTAAACTTTGGAACGCAGAATTCCTTGTCTCCCCAGGTTATCTTCTTATTGTGTGACTGCTATTTGTTTATGTAGTGACTTTTTTGGCCTAATTCTCTGTAGTATGTTTTCTTTGTGGCCACTGAAGTCTCTGCTCGGCTTGATTAATGGTAAGTTAATGGCTAGACAAAGATTACCTTAAATTCTTGTTACCAGTAAGTCTGCAAGGCTTTTGTGAGTGGTTGTTTGTGCAAATTGGGGCACACTTTCAACACTTAGTTACTTTATGAGTCTGCCTTCGCCTTCCAGTTGTGTAGGGCCTCAAGGTCATCCAGAACTGTGAGAGTGGGGCCCTCTCAGGTCTTTCCTGGGCATGCACATAGCCCTGCCTATGTTTGCAGGGTTCTAGGTCCCCAAGAATTTCTCTGACCTTTTTATAACCCTTGAACATCTCATTCCATAGATCTCCCTTTTAAATTTTGGCTAGACTATTGTTTGCCCAACCGTATTGGCAAACATAGGAGCTACAGAATTAATCAATTGTAACTCATTGTTTTTGAAAGATACCCTGGTGATAGGAATACCCAAAACCACAGTCAAGATGAGTTGAGCATAATACCATGGAGGCAAGATCAGAATGGAAAACCTCCTAAGAAAATGGAAATGTAAGCAATATAGTTTTCCTGTTGTAAAGAATGAAATAGAAACCAGTATGTTTAAGTTTCTACATTAGTGAATCTATTAGTTAATATAAACCTTATTCTAAACTCAACAATAGATTCTATTATAATTCTATGTGGAAATTTATAAAAAGTGTTTTACTCTTGTGTAAATGTGACAGCTTCTGATTGATAGAGATTTAATTATTTCAGACTTACTTTTTACTTATACTTTGGGCAGTTACATATCTTCTCTGAGCCTTAGTTTACCTATCTGAGATAAGTGAGTAGTGCTGCCTGTTTGTTAGGATTTTGTACCTACTAATATTAGAGTGCAAAAATACCTCTTAGTTTCTCAGATGCTTCAAATGGGAAATAGCATGTAAATATCGGCCATATGAGAACAAGTGGTATTTGTAGAAATGCATAACCATTCCCTTTTTTCATGATTTAACTGTCTGGACATGAATGCCAATGTTTGGCTTTTGCTAGGAGTTTATGTTCATGCTCTTACATATTTGTCTAACTGTCTTTACTGATTTTGTCCATTAGGAGGTATAAACACCTGTTGTCTATGTACCTTGTGCTAGCCCTTGTGGGAGATATGAAAGAAGCAGAAAATTGGGTCCTATCCTCATGGAACTCACTCTGGCTTGCAAGGAAGGGCTTTTATGTGAATCATAAATGACAAAGTGGTGACATTTACAGGAAATAATATGCAGAAAATATATGCAAAAATATACCTTAAAGGAAAGCTCCACATGACTTAGAGTCTTGCACTCAGTAGGACGTGCAGGGCCTGTGTGTAAGAGCTGACAGAGATTGTTATGAGAGGCTTTTATGAGGGCTGAGGAGCTGAATGGTCAGATAGAAAGAATGCTGAAGTTTGGCTATTCATGGAGTAATGGGGAAAGTACTTCAATAGTTTTCATTGTGTCCTCCCCAGAAATTCACGTGGGAGCACCATACTCATTTCTGAAGACGCAAAGACTAAGTTTTAGAAAAGATATTTCTCCTAGACACTATTATAAAGTTTGAGTATTTCTATTATGATTTTATTACTTCTCATCTGTGGTGGATGTTTTATTGAAATTATTTGTATGTTATCATCAAGCTGTGACAATGATGTTCTAAAGGTCATACACAAAACACAATTAAATTTTCCAAGTGAAATAAGAATATGCATTGTGAAAGGCAAATAATTTGAATTTGAAGTAGTTCCTCTTTTTTAATATGGGCCATTTTATAATGACATTTTGAGGTGTTTAAATGAATTACAATATTGTTTTCCTTCTTGATTGCAATTTTCCCTTTGTAATTTGTGTAGCTTAAAAATAGAAATCAATGTGTTTAAGTTTCAACATTATTGAGTCTATTAGTTAATATAAACTTTATTCTAAACTCAACAGTAGATTCTGTTATAACTCTGCATGGAAATTTATTAAACTTATTTGCTCTTATGTAAATGTGATGGCTTCTGATTGATAGAGTTTTAACTATGCATACTTTGGTTTATTATAAACTAGATAAACCAACATTTCTGTACCTCTGTCATTAGCTTACTCATTAAGAGATTGCTAAGATTTCTTTAACCTAAAAGTTTGTGATTTTATTTTATTTTACCTTTTTCTCAGTAAAAGTGATGATTGATTGTTTCTTTCTAATGTTTGGAAATTAATACTGGAAAACTTTTGCTATTATTGCCCATCTCAGGTTATTTTAATATTGTGAATATTTGACAATGTTTTCTGTTTGATTTATGGTGCTGACTCCTAAATGCTGCTGAAAAACCAGATGTTTTGATTCTAACTTAAGGAGCAGTTGTTTAGATAGCAGCATAATGATTCAGGCAGACAAAAATTTCTTTGTATTTAGGAAAATAACAGATGATACCTAGCTATCCGAGTAAGGACTGAAAAGAACACAAGTGATAAAAAAGGGACACTCACCATCGTACCAGTTTTTTTGTTTGTTTGTTTTTTGTTTTTAAATTCATTTTTATTGTTAGACTTATTGGGGTGACATCTGTTAGCAAGGATTACATAGGTTTCAGGCATGCAATTCTACAGTGCATTGTCAACTTGATGTATAATAAGTTCACCACCTAATGTGACTTTTCTTTCCG
>PVJL010001900.1:105814-134533 GCA_004026885.1 Lyroderma lyra
ATAAACATTAAACTATTGATTGTGTCCATGGGTTATTTGTTTGTTCATTTCTTTTTTTCTTTGCTTTCAGTTTTATATTCCGCATATGAGTGAAATCATGCAGTTCTTTGTTTTTTCTGTCTGGCTTATTTCACTTAGCATGATGATCTCCAGGTCCATCCATTTTGTTGCAAGTGGCAATATTTCATCTTTTCTTACAACTGAGTAATATTCCATTGTGTATATGTACCACAGCTTCTTTATCCAGTCATCTGTCACAGGGACCTTTGGTTGTTTCCATGTTTTGGCCACTGTGAACAGCGCTGCAATGAACGTAAAATAGCCCAGTGGTTACTGTCTATTAGAACGGTCTGTTTCCATAACAACAGCTCAGTTGCGTGCTCGCTCTGAGGGCAGGAGTACTGCATCTGTCTGGGAGTTGGCTTATCATATTCCAAGTTGCAGTAAAGGCTGGTATCTACAAAGGCTGCCTTAAAACATCCAGCCATGAGGGCCTCTCTTGTTCATATGACATGGCTGGATACTTTCCGGACAGCCCTCGTAATATATGTGTGTGTACTGTATATCTACCAAGCTCTCAGCTAATACAGACTGATAGCATTTTATTAACAGAGTCTGCTGACTTTTCTTTGTTTACCTAAACAACTTATTAGTCTGCCCTTAGGCTTGACATTATTTTAGGGGTACAAGGGTACTCAGTGGGAAAGGAGTTTGAAATGTTTAAAATTATTAAATACCTCAGAAGTGATTTGGAAAGCTTCTCTGGGCCGAAAGCCGATTGATTCTTGTCCGTGTGTTCACGTGGCTGAGGCAGTTCCTTCGGAGCTGAAACAACCTGCGGGCTTGGCGGATGGTTTTGTTCTGTCCAGTGGTGCAAGATTGGACATTCTGAATTCTGTAATTGGGTCTTTAATAAATGTGTTCTGATTGGATGAGAATGTAAAAGCTATTTTGGAATATTTTCAAAGGCGTGAAGTTTAAAATAATGTAACCTTGTTAATTTTGTGTTCTGTGCCGTATATGACAGGATTCGGGTTTCAGTGTGTGTGTTAAGGGGATGAAAACATAAGAGGAGGCCTGCCTGGGTGGGGGAGGTTCTGAATAAAAACTGAGCCAGTTGCCAGTGGGCTCGCGTTCTGACTGGCCTACCTCCAGGCAGCCTTTGGGACGGGCAGGGTCTCAGTGTCCTTGTTGTTAGAGGCTCTGTTCTAAGACAGGCCCCGTCCAGCTTCCTCCTTAGTCCTGGAATCCTTTGTGGAAGAAGGGTGGCTTATTCGTGGCTCTGCGAGTCCTCTGCTATGATAGGGGCTTGAAGTTTGAGGGGAGGGCAGAGCAATTGGAAGTAAAACGTGGGTGTGCGCGTCCAGGAACCCAGAGCCTTATTGCCAGGCAAAGCCGCGCAGACTTGACGTAGAGTACCCAAGTGGGAAGCAGGTAGCCACTGGGCTGACCACTAGTTTAATGCTTCTCCCGAACATAGTGTGTCCAGACACCTTTACAGGTGTGCGCTCTCTCCACCCCCAGGCTCTACAGCCCCTGCCGCTTGCCTGTGAAAGCTTTGAGTTGAGCCCATGCTGGGACAATATGTAGACAGAGAAGGATTTTGAGGAGAGTGACATCACAGGTGTGCCTATAAGAAAACTAACTTTAGCACCATAGGCAGGGTGACAGAGCAGGGTCAAGGGCAGTGGCTGGGTCGCCATTCAGTTCTTGATGTTATTTCATTACTTTCTTTCTCAGTAGAGTTTTGTGTGTTTAATTTTCTAAACACAGTTCAGAGCGAGTTAGTCAAGTAGTTAATCTAAGTGAATTTTTGCCCTCATTTAAAAGCTGATGCATTGAAATATGAACTCAGTCAGTACCATCTCACTGAGCTCCTTTTGGATTAAAGTTGGATATATGTATTACACCAGACTCCTGACTTAAAAGTGTGTGTGTGTGTCTGTCTATTGGACAGCTTTTCACATAGCCCAACCAGTATAAATAACTCTAGATTTGTACTTCAGTAGCAAGTGTGTTTCTCTCTTTCTCTGTGGAGTTACTACTTGGGTCTGAGGGAAATGTGCTGGATTATTTTTTCCTCCCCTGTGGCACTGCCTTAGTATATCATTGTCAAGGTCAGATGCTCTGGGACCAGACAGACCTTGTTCAGTTCTTGCCTGTCTCTATTCAATTTTGGGCCAGTTCGTTAATCCACCTGATTTTGGTTTTCTGCTCTATAGATCGTTTTGTGGATTGAGGGAAACATCATACTAGCAGTGTTTAGGGTACCATCCAGACTAGGGTACTAAACAAGGAGAAGCCGATCCTAGTTCTGGGTGTTTTTCAAAAGAAAGGATATTTAAGGGAAAGTACTAATCTCTGATCATTCATCAAAACTTTTTGAATATTGAGCCACATACAATGTCCCCATATAACCACTTGCGCACATACATAAGCACGTTTACATGTGTGCATGTATAAACATTGATATATACACAAAATGAAGTTAGAAAGTTAGTTGGAGAGTGGAGGAGTTTCCATTTTGTAAAATAAGTAGGAACAGTGCATTTGAAATGTAAGCAGCCCACTTTTATACTAAAAAGCAGAAAATATCTAATCTAATATCTAATTTTTACCTCTTTTTGGATAAGATTGAGTAAACTACAGAGCCGGTGAAGCACAGAAGGTTGGTTGCCAATGGGAGCAAGAATCCTAGAGGAAAGGACAGAGATTATCCTTTCACCTCAAACTGCCCTTTCTCTCCATAAAGGGTAGGAAAAGAAGGAAATGACAACATACCGTGACCATGCAGGGAATGCTGGCCTGCACGAATGATGCTGGGGCTGAAAGGAGTCCATGTGAGGTGGCCTCTGTTTCCCATTAGTTCACACCCTGTTCAGAATTCTCTGGGTTCCTGGAACTTCATATTAAAATTTCATAGATCGCAGCAGGGATTTTCAAACAACATAATCTTTGCTGATAGCCATCACCAAACGTTTCTTATAAGTGACTGATTGCAAACCAGGGTTTGATGAGCCTTCTTGCACGGTGCCAGGCGTCACAGATTTTGTATCCTACTAAGTGACCAGTGCCATAGCTGACTGGGCTCAGCAACCTACTTAAATATCCGTGATTAAAAAAAGAATGCGAAAACAAATGAAGGAAAAGATAAACATAGTGGCAGTATGCTTGTAGCCAGAAGTGGCGTATCTCGTATGACACTGGGCAGCCAGCTCTCATTTAATAGAGTTATTTTCAGGAAACCAGCTTTATGTGAGTGACATATATCATAATATTTACCTATATTGTAAGATCCCAGGCTAGGAACTATAAATTGAAAATGAAGATCCTTTATTTCACAAACATTTCTGGGGTGCTTAGCATGTGTGAGGCAGTGTTGTAGGCATTAGATGTTCAAGGAGAAATAAGAATTGGTCCTTCCCTTGAAAGCGGTCCCACTTTTGTGGCAGAGACAGACATGTAAACAAATCCTTTAACCCCAACTTCCGTGTGACTGCCAGGTGCCAGGTGTGTTATCGGACTGAGTAAAGAGGCAAATGTCGTCCTGCTCTCAACTGACACGATGCTGTATGAGAAAGGTGTAGGTGGGCGCTGGGCAGCACCGCTAGGGCCTGTGAGGAAGCAAGTAAAGGACAGTGGACTGTGACAGCCTGGCCAGCACATTCATGCTTCTCTTTGGGCTCCAATAGATCCACTTTATGACTAAAATGTTGCCTTTCCTCCATTTTATATTATTACCCAACAATCCTCAGTCTTTAATTATAAGCATTGGCTTTATTGATTTTTTATAAAATTACATTCTATTATTTCTAAAGGAAGTTATGAACAAATTCCACACAGTACTATTCGACAAATTACTGGAAGAATAATACTTAAATAATGTATTTGAATATGTAATTTCAGCTTTTTATTAAAGGAGGTTTTACTCAATTACTCCTTGCTTTCTAGATGTTGAAGTGATCATTCTTTTTAAACACATGTTTATGTGAACTTTTTGATTTGACCCATACTTGAATTAACTGTTTACATTTGCTATATTGGACGGTACCATAGATTGCTCCTTTTATGAATTGTAAGTTGTTTTATTTTAATGTACATTTTAAACGTATTTAGAACCTTATTTGCTTTTGCATATTCAACTACATTCACTAACATTTAATAATAATGATGCATTATAGAATGACAATGCCATTTATTTACTAAAGGCTTTGCAGTGTTTGTTTAGCAGTTTCCAGCTTTGAAATAATTAAGCAGTGCTGATGTACGGCTCCCATTGCATTTTAAAAACCAAGCTGGTTAATTAGCTTAAGTGGTTCTGTCAGCCCTATTGACAGTCGGAGGCACATAATGCGGGCTTGTCAGGCTGCTAAAATGAAACATGTAAGAATGGCATTGCCATGGTTAGCTTCTTTCCCTCTCTACCCTTCAGATACAAGTTGACTTTCTTTTTTTATGACATAAAAACAAAACCAGATAATGTAAACTGACACTTCTGCTTCTGATTAACATGGGCTTTTTAAATTCTATTTGGGTTGGTGTTTTTCCACTTTTTTGTCTTACTGAGATTTCACTAATCTTCATGTCCTTCACCTAACCTTTCCCTTAAGGTAGTCTCTTAAGATTTCATTACATTTTTATTTTGGATGCTTCCAAGGCCGTTTGAATAATGCTATTGGTTGCTCTGAGCACAGATTACAACCTGGTCACATAGTTGCTCCTGGGTCTGTCGCCTGGTTGCCTGCCCAGTCAGTCAGGTGGTCTTGTTCTGCCTGTCTCCCTCCACTGTCTCCAGACATCCTTTATGGATGGCTTTTAGGTGGTGCCACTTCCAGTTTTCATCATACTCCCAATGTGTGACAGAATTACTCCACAAGCACACATTTAGTATAGTTTGGCTCCAGAATCCAGCCCCCTGCTGGGACAGGGGTAGTGGAAGTGGAAATGGACATAGACATACGAGGAATATAGGTAGGAAGAATCCAGACTGGAGCTGGGCTGAAGACAGCAGCAGGACAGTGTCGGGGGGTGAGTGTAACTTAAACCCTGGGTGACTGCTAATAGAGTGAAAGAAGTTGAGAGGAGAGCCATGCTTTGTGGACAAGCGGGGTTGGGTGGAGGGGAATTAAATGTGGAGTTTGATTTTTGACATTCTTACATTTATATTGGTGAGACATTGTATAGAAATTCCATAGAGGGATTGAAGTGAATGAAGATAAGTATTTGATGGGATATATATTCTAGGGTCACGGCATAGGGGTATTCATACGGGTAGCCACTGCTTTATTGAATGCCTGTAGCTGCTGTGATGAGGGCTTTATGAACATGCTCTCTGTGCCTTAGATTCCTCATTTGTAAAAGGGGTATAGTAGTAGGATTTCTATGAAAATTAAATGAGTTTATATGTATAAAGTGCTTAATAGTATCTGGTATATAATAACTAATACTTAAATGTTATATCATCATCACAACATTCCTTTGGAAAGAGAGATTATTCACATTTTACAGAAGAGGAAGCTGTGGCTCAACTTATCCTGCCAAAGGTCACGTAACTAGTCAGTGGCAGAGTCAGAATTTGAACGCAGGTCAGACTGTATCCCTAACTACGCTTGTCTCTCTCCTTCCTTTGTGAAGATAAGCTCTTCAATAGAGGCTGCATGGCGTAGAGGAAAGGTAGCAAAGAGACCGGATCCCTGATGCACAGAACGTTGTTGGACTATGCAGCCGACAGTCACTATCAAAACACTGTCATGAGAGCTTTTTAATAACAGCTGTCATTGTACAAGGGGAACTCTTACAGAAAGACGAGGATGAGGCTTGGTGTTGGAGAGCTACTAGGGAAGAACAAAAGAGGAAAAGGGAGAAGATCCCCATGGGACAGAGCAAAGTTAGAGGTGAGAGGCTGAAAGGAAGGTCATGGAATGACTGCATTTAGGGACAGGAAGCTGCCGAAAGTACCTCTTGGTGGATGTTGTCGGATGCTGCATGGAGGTCAAGGAGGAGACCTGAGAAAGGGCAGCCTGAGTCACTCTTCAGGGGTAACTGATGAATTTCCCCTTGGAGCTAAAGACAATGGGCTCTAAAGTCCAATTGTAAGAAACCGAAACATGTGACCCAATGGTATAGATGCATCAGGAGCTAAAATTTAGAGCTTAGATCTATTCTTTTGATTCTCCTCTTTTCCAATTCTTATATTTTATCAATAGAATATTCTAGTAGCAAGCATTGTGACATTTTTCAGCTTGCAGAATGCTGTCTTACTCATCTGTGACACTTTTCAGCAGATTTGAACTGAGTCGATGCGCTGCCATGAGATGAACAATGTGTGATGTTAACGTGGAAGAGCAATGGTTTCTTCTATTCTCACTTTTCTCATTTTCCCAGTATTCTTTGCGTCTGCTCTCCCCATAATTAAAAAATTGTGAGCTGACTTGACAATATTAACTTGAGAGCAGCAGGCCATGACTCTGGTGATTGGTCTGTTTGATGTCCACGAGGACTCGGTGGGGGCTGGAACTTTGTTCACCAGGTATAAGCCTGTTGCCTGAAGGGGTAGGGCTTTGATAAATGCACTTCAAGGGTTGAATGAACTTTCCATGGAGCTGCATACTGATAAAATTTACAAGTAATTTATCTGACACAATGTAATGATGTAGATGATTAGTGTATTGTTTCAAACTTAACCAAATTAGGAAACAGACTAGGAATATTGCCATTAAATGTAATTTCTTCTATATAATAAAAACTGGCTTTTCTGTAATTCAGATTGTATGCATGTGTGTGGGGGTCATGGGTGCGAAGATGATGGTGCCCAATTCAGGACCTTGGAATGTGGAGGAATTGTAGACTGCAGATCTGTGAACCCAGCCTGAGCGAGCTTCCCGGCAGTCCTTGTTTGATGGTTTTCTTCATCATGTATTAATTATAAGATGGCACACTGTGAACTTGCATATCCTGTAAACTCACTTAACTTACAATAGGACGGCCTCCACCCTCCTCAGTAAGAATTGCTTTTCATCCTTCTAAACGGCGGAGAATAGATAGTAATCGGAACAGTCAAGGGGGGAGTTTCCAGTGAGTCTGCGCTGGTGAGATGTCTCATGTCTGGAATACTGGCGGGGCAGATGTAGGGTGAGAACCTACTATATTCAAGGTATTTGGGGGGACAGAAGGATGCATAGCGCACAGTTCATATTCTGGGCATGTTCACGGAGTAGAACTTTTTTATTTTGAGATATATTTAACAAACCATAAAACTCACCATTTAAAAGTATACAGGTCAGTGATGTTTAGCATATTCACATGGTTATGCAAACATCAATACTACCTATTCAGAGTGCTTTCATCCCTTCGGAAAGAAATTTCATACTGATTAGAAATTAGTCCCTATTCTCTCCTTCCCCCAGCACCTAACAAGCACTAATCTACTTTTTGTCTTTATGAACTTGCCTGTTATGGATATTTCTTATAAATGGAATCACGCGTTTGTGACATGTGACTCGCTTTTTCCCCTCAGCATAAAGTGCTCGAGATTCATCAATGTAGCAGTGGGTGTCAGTACTATTTTCCTTTTTATTGCTGAATAATATTCATTGTATGAAAATACTACATTTTATTTATTCATCAGTTGATGGACATTTGGGATGTTTTAGTTTTTGGCTATTGTAAATAATACTTCTGTGAATATCAGTGCACAGGTTTTTGTATGAACATATGTTTTCATTTCTCTTGGTTATATATCAAGGAGTGAAATTGCTGGTTCACATGGTAAATCTGTGTTTAACTTTTTTGAGGTTATGTAGAACTTTATTGTTTAGAAAGTCTTTATATCCTTTATATTATGTATTCATTACAGTAACTGACTGAGAAAGGAAATTGAAGATCTGAAAGATTAGATGGGCTAAAGAAAAACTTTCATGATTTCCAAAAGTATATTTAAAATGAGGTTCATTGATGCATTGGCTAACATAGGGCAGAACTGAAACCGAAAGGCTAGGAAAGGAAAATGAAATGTGTAATACTCATGTAGTGGAAGGTGTGTTGCAGGTGTGTGTGTTTAGCAGTTATACAGAAAGCAGGTATCATATATGTCAGTCTCAACAGGGATAGATTTAAGCCATAAAACACAATGAAGAGTGAGAAAATGAGCTGCAGAATGATATCATAGATACAGCCTAACGTTAGTTATGTACATTAAGAAAACCTGCAAAGTGATGATGTGAAGGACATTCACCAGTTGTGCTGGTGGTTCTGCATTCCACTTCTAACCTTGAAAACCCCAGCCCTTTCTCCTTGCTATGTATTTAACAAACCCGTACTATAAGACTGTCAGTTTCTTTAAAATAGGGACCATCTTTTCTTCACTGTCTTATCTCCATTGTCTAGCACGGTGTGCCTCGCACATACGTGCGAAAACCTATTTTTGAATGGCGAAGCCAATGAACATTAGGCCGCTTAAATGGTTTTGGGAACAAGGTAGGGCAAGACTAAATAAATTAGCCGTTCTCTTCCTTCTGTTCGTGTCTCTTCTGTGCCCTCATATTCTGCTAGTGTTATTGTAATATGAAGTTTGCAATTATAAGAGCAGCTCTGTGTGACATGACATGCTAATACAGCAGATGGTGTGTGCAAACAAGAAGGATAAGGGATATTGTGGCTGCAAAAGTCATTGCTGTCTCCTCTTAAGTATGGAATAGCTTACGATATCTCAGTAGATTTTATCTTCATTGTCAAGACAGTGATCATGGATCTTATATAATAAATCTTTATGGCTTTGTGGTATCCAGTGTCAGATTACACAGTTTAGGTAGTTGTAGAAAGAAAGATAAAATTTGGAAATACATTTACTAAAAATTTTGTCTTTCAGGAGGGTATTGGTCTCACTTCTTTGTGTTTATACAGCGGAGGAGAACTTTGTTTCCACTTGGGTCCCTTCTTTCTTTTTATTAACTTCTCCCCGTGGGAAAAAGAATGGCTGATTGTCAAGTCCAGAGCTTGACAATCATGTGGGTGCTAGGTCTCCACATAGCCTCTGATCTGCCTCTCACGGAAGGCTCCTCTGCCTCCTTCCTGCTGCCTCAGGCAGTGGGTAGGACTGGGGAGGTGGGGCCCTCTAGCCCCACCCTGGTCTGTACTGTTTTGGGCCCAGCATCTCAGCCGTCCCTGGTTGCGTAGATCATTTGGGTCTTGCCTTGCGAACTTGGATGTCCTCAGATCCGGAGGAAGGATGTGGGAACCCCATTTTGACTTCAGCCCTCAGCTTGCCTCCTCCAGTACAATTTACCGGAAGCTGTTGGGTATGTTTGCTACAGGCTTCTACTCGGGCTCCTGTTTTAATCCCCAGTCTGCCTATCAGGTATTTGTGGTTTCGCTCAGTTGGTTAGAGCCAGGAAAGGTAGTAGAAGTGAGGCAGACACTTCCTATGGACGCCTCTCCCCACCCCATAATGATGATATTCCTGACTTTCACCAGTCTTGACAATTGTTGAAAGTTTTTTTTTTTTTTTAATAGTTGTGTCTTGCAGAACACTCCAGCCAACATCTTGTAAGAATTTACTCAGCTTTTTAGAAGAAATTTGACCTATCTGAATCCATAAAACCAGTTACAATCCTAAGGGATCCAGACAGAGTACAATGTAGATAGTTGCTTTATAGGTGGTGAAGTCTTTTATTTTTACTTAGGAAAGTACCAAAGCAGTCTGTCTTTAAACAAATACCTACCCAGCATTAGGGAGATTTTACTTAAAAAATTATATATTATGTTTAATTGAATTGAAGATGCAATTGAGTAAAAAGATGCACTATTATTTTGTGTCTCCCTGAAATAATTCTTCCAATTAGTTGTAAGATGCCATTGATTATAAGCTGCAATTCCATTTCACAGATTTTAAAATGTGAAAGAAAAAAAGAAATAGGGAATAAATGAGTCACAAGTGAATGCGTCTTCATTTGCAGAATAGTTCAGTAGAGGCAGGTTGGTATATTAGAAGAAACACTCAATGCTGAACTAGACATCTGGAAATTGAGGTTCTAGCTCTGGCTGTCGCATAAAAATGAGTATCATTCTTTTAAAACTATTGAACTGATAGAGTTTGAACACAGTCTGGGCCCTGCTCACCTCTCTAGCATCTTCTCAAGATTTTATACTTTGTGTTCTTCCTACTTCATGTAAGTCTGACCTGCTTGTAGTTTTTCAAGATCACTGAATTTCTCTCAGTCCCATGTCCTTTGCATATGTTGTTTTTTTTTTTCTGCCTAAGTCTCTTTTTGCTCTTTTCTGTGGTCAAGTCCTACTAACTCTTCAGGCTTTTATGTAAATATTACCTCTTTTGACCCTCCAGAGTAGGTTTAGTTCTTTTAGTATATTAAGGCAAATATACCGTGAGTATATATGCTCACCACCTCTTCCTATTTCCCTTTAGTAAAGTTTGTCACAATTGCCATCAACATTTACTCATATAGTTTATAGTTGTTGTCTGTCTGCCCCTCATGGCCTTGTTCATGCTGTATCCGTGATTTCAAGCACAGTGCCTCGCACATATTCCGTGTCTACTAGGGAGTCCCTGGTGAATGAAATAGCAGTGTCCAATAGTGACATACAGCTGCCGAGATGTGGCAAGTCAGAGTCTGAAAGGAGTCATTCGAATTTGGCAAATGGAAGTCATTGGATACTTGAGGCAAGTTTTAATGGTGGGGACAGAAGTGAGATTGCAAAATATGAAGGCTGTCTGGAAAGTACCCAGCCATGTCATATGAAAAATAGAGGAATTTATGGCTGGAGTTTTTTCTGGACAACCCTCATATGTTGAAAAGAAAGAAGTACTCACTATAAAACCCTGGAACACTTGTAAAGGATCGCTCCACCAATAGCACCTTTTGTTGAGTTTTGCAAATTCTTTAGACATTGTCAGAATCCTCCAAATGACAATAATGGTATAGAAAATAAATCCCATGTCATGCTGCAATTTCTTTTCTTAGTGGATAGTGAATAGAATGGAATGTTCACTTCAGTTCAAATAATCACAGGCAGAGGCAGTTCAGAGCATTATGCTCCAGAAAGAGCGAAGAGTAACCCAGATGGTTTTGATCCCCTCTGCTTATCACTGAACCCAAAGTACTGTCATTTAAAAAAAAATACCAGTGGCATAAAAAATATCTACTCTTTCATCTCTGTGTTCAACAGGACTTGAAACAGAACCTTGAAAGACCAGGTCTTTACATAAGCATGAAGTAGTTTGAAAAGCCTTCTATAATGGAGGTGGCATGTGAACACATTTATTGTGAAGACATTCCAGAGAGTATCGTGGGAGGTGCCCTGGGCAGATCCATGGGCGTGCTGGGCATGGTCCTGGTTTGTTCTACGTACGAATAGTGAACAAATACAGCCCTTTGGGCACATTAACAGTTCTAAGCATTTATGTATATTAACTCGTCTAATCAGGTTTGCTGTGAGGAAGCTGCTACTCTTCCTTTTCTACCAGTCGGGAACCAGAAGCTCAGACAGGTTAAGGAACTTGCCTGGGTGGCAGAATTGGCCTTTGAACCCAGCCCTTCTGGCTCTTAGTCCCATAATGTCCCACATCTCTGTGGGCCCTTGATCATGAGGTCAGTGCCTAGGGTTGACTACCACTACCTCTTCTGCCTCACCCTGACGCTGGGGCACCTGGTCCCTCTTCACCTTTCATGTGAGTATCTAGGGAAACACCAGTGCAGTGACCTCCACTGTCTCCCACCAGGGCAGCTCTGCAGGAAAGCCATGTGTGGGACCATCATCTCCCACCGTTATGGGCTCTGTGGGTTCTTTTGTAAGAGGAACTTCCTTGTGGACTCGGTCCATTTTTCAGTGCTGGTCAAGAACCCTGGTCACCCCTCACAATGTTGATTGCATGGGAAAGTATGTTCCTAGTTCTGAGAACTTATTTACATGAACACTTTGGTACATAGTCTGTTTTTAAGTTGACAAAATACCTGTGTATGCAGTAAGTATGGAGGTTCCCAATGTTCAAGAAATGCACAATGCTATTAAAAGGGAATTAACAGCTTTCTCTAAAGAGGAAAACTAAGCTCAGTGTGGCCTGGTATTATTAATCCCTGCTGAGAAGTTCCACAATCAAAAGGGCAAAACGTGGAAAAGCAAAGATAAATAAGTAAAATTGGAAAGTATGCAAAGCCGTAGAGATGTACCAGTGACTGAGAAGTAGATAATAATGAGAATTCACTCAACCCCTGTGGCTGTGAACGTGCTGCCCCAGCGCTGGGTTTGTGAAGGATTTCTCTGGCACTCAAACCTCTTTGTCAGGGGTGAACTGGAGAGCCTCCTATATTACTGCAAAGGGACGAAAACCCTAGACTGAAAATAAAATGCTGCTTGATAATCTGATACTCTTTAAATTTAAAAGTGTTAGTAATAATATTATAACAAGCTCAACAGTGTTGTCATATTAGCATTAAAATTTTCCCATTATTTTTTTGGCTTGGTGAATTTGCAAGTATTGTTTAACCTACAAGATTTTTAAAGGTTAGATGGAATAGCATTTATTTTGCACAGTTTGATGGATTGCCAGCAGCAGGGAAGATTGTACAGCTGAGATGGTTTCAATACCCTTCTGATCTTTTTGCATTTTTTCCCTTTCTCATTAATTTTTCTTTCAGAACAATAATAATTTTACCGTATGTGGAAGAGATGCTGAGGTAGTTAGGTGTTAATGAACTTCTGTGCGTTTTTTGTGTCCATGTGTCTGCTTCATCATAGCTCTGAAGAGCCGGTTAATCTTTTGGAGAGGGGCAAGGGAAGGTTTTGTGTAATTTCGTGATGGACTTTGTAAAGAGCTTGGTATGTGGCTCAGTAGTAAGTAGGATTGTAATAAGTTGTTTGTTTTTTAGAGAAACTGAATGTTATCTCCCTGAATTCATTCTAACATAAATAGAATCCTTGTGAAAGAATTTAGCACATCTCAAGAACAATTCTTTTTTAAGCACAGTGCTAGGACTATTATAATATATTGCATTGTAACTTAAGTGGTAGTCCAGAGGAGAAAGGGCAAATTAAAGCCTTTTATATAAGATGCTTTTTACCACAAATTTCTTTCTCTACACTTTCACCTCTGGTCATTTCAATGTTAAGTTTACTATTTGTCACTAAATAATTGTGGTGTTCACAATTACCAAAGATTTTAAAATTGGATTTTTATATTTTTTTACTACTTTCTGATAGAAAACCTTTTGACCTAAGTATTTCATGAATCCTTGAAAAAATTTCTGTTAGTGATAGTAGTTTAGACTTGTAAAGCCTCATTAATTTTCAGCATTGGGCTATCATGTAAACTGATTATGTTGTGAAGTGAAATCAATAGAGAATGGACATTTTCTATGTTGTGTGAGTGTCCGAAACCAAGCACCCTTCTGGGCAGGAAGGTAGCTTTCCTTTAGTTCTTGGTTGAAACTGCATTCTTGTGGACTTTACAATGGATGTTTTACCAAAAGGCGTAACTCCCTGCCCCTGAGTTAAAGATGATATTTAATATACTGTGGATTTTTAAGAACCTGCTCTCAACCTCAAATAATGGAGCTTTTCTAGGGGCTTTGTCTTGCCTTCCTGATTTTTGGGTACTTTTGGAAGGTGAACAAAGTTCTCGAGATACACTATCAATTCAGTCAACATAAGATCCCAGAAGTGACTGAGCCTCTCTCCTGTAGTATCTAAGTGCTGCTTTCTTACCTCCATAGAGTGTCCCTAGGGTTTTTTTGTTTGTTTGTTTGTTTTTTAATTTTTTTAATGACTGGCCTGAATAAAAACTGGACAGCCTGAGTTTTAGTTTGGATCCACATTGGGTACTACAGGAATGACATTTAAGCTCAGACATGATAATTACGTTTTTAATAAAATTTGCAATGTGCTAAATCTATAAAATAAGAACAGACTGACATCAAAAGGAAATAATCTGAATATGGGAAAGAATTCTTTTTTTTTTTTTTTCTTGATTTTTGTTGTTGTTGTTGGTTTCCTGACTGAGAAGCGAACCCAGGCATTGGTGGTGGGAGTGCCAAACGCTAGCTTCTAGACCACCAGGGAACCCCCCTGGGAAAGAATTCTTGGAGATGTAAATGATAGTTGCCAAATGGGGGAATTAACTAGCACACTGGATGGTGCTCAAAATCAAATAGTAAACGTGAAAACATAAGGCCTGATTAACAACAATAGGCGTTAATGATATATGTTATTATGTATCAATAATGCGTTTTCTGAATTTCAGAATCAAGAGAAAATTCTGTAAGTATCTAACCAGAATAAAACATGTTACCTTCAAGTGGAAGAAATCAGGCAGACCTGAGAATTCTATACCCAGCCAAACTACTATTAGTTAGGCAGTTAAAGGATCAATATTTCCAGACATGCCATTGTTCTAACATGAATCCTTTCAGAAAAAAATGAAGAATATATTAAAGGCAGTAGCAAAACCCACATACTGTAATAAAAAAGAACTAGTATGCAGTCAGTGGAACTTGAATTCAACCTAAATAGTTTATAGGTTGTGAAGCTAAGTGGAGTCATTGCACAAAAAATACTATAGAACATAATCAGTTTTTCTTTTCTTAATAATACCGGAGTTTCTTTACAAAAATCAGACATATTTTTTGTTTCTGTATCTCTGAGTTCACATGTATTTCTAATTAATTGATTGAAAAATCTACTCCGGCAAAACCTTGGGCCAGAGGATAAAAGATGGGAGTAAAGTGACGATATTTAGGGTGTGGGAAATGATACAAATATGATAGACCCTCAGTTCCAGGGAAAAATGCCAGAAAAAATTGATCTGATTTTAAAAAGTGATCATCATAAAAATATAGATAGAGTTTATTAAATAAAGTCCTGTGCTCAGTACTTTATGTTTGTTATATCATTTTACCCTGCATATTATCAGAGCTATTAATGGGCAGGCCAATTTGATATACCTGCAATTTTGTAATAAGCAATCATTAATATTAGAGATACATTAATTTTAAAGTCTTTTAAAATACCATTTCCCCTTTATTCTTAAATTAAAAAGTCTAGGGAGTGATCCTAATCAATAAGGAGTTGAGGAAATTACTATGGATCCAGCATGTAAAGAGAAAAATGTAAATTGGTTGGTGAGAGCTGTGATCTTTCCCTAAGAAAGTTTAAGCACAAATGATTCCAATAATTTATATTTTTTATTATGGCCAATATGATTGGCTTGGTTTATATCAGATGGTAGAAAAGAGTAAAAATTTTAATTGAGGAATCCGAGCCTGAGTTTTCTGTCTTTGGAAGAGGAAAATACGTAGTTAATGTTCATGATTCCTGACAAGAGAACAGTCACCTTCTCAACAGATTGGCTGAGCAGGAGGAGTACAGGGCAGGGCTAATTGAATCTTCAGCAGGGAGAATTTCTTAAGATAAGCTGGTTTCTACTTTTTCCTAAGATGGATTTTTTTGGGTCAGTGAGAATATAAAAAT
Source organism: Lyroderma lyra (assembly GCA_004026885.1). NCBI lineage: Eukaryota > Metazoa > Chordata > Mammalia > Chiroptera > Megadermatidae > Lyroderma > Lyroderma lyra. Next base: position 121,292 of record PVJL010001900.1, read on the forward strand.
AATAAATTCAGGAACAAAATGTCAATCCCCAATAAGTCTTAACAATAAAAAAAAGTCAATCGATAAAGACCCTGAATTGTGTTTTAATCATGGAATCAATTGCTTTTTATACTTTCGCATTTTCATTTCTCATACAGCGAATCCTAAACATACAGGAAGTATATGTCGAGGTAGTATTATATTATATATTAATATAAATATAAATATATAAATATGACTGAATAGAGTTTTGCTTTTGATATCTAAATGGATTGGGAATATTCCTTTTGAGCAACCATGGAACAGAAGATCAGACAGACACCATATCAATTTCTTGGCTGTGAGAATTATAATTCAGTCTTGTAGCATTTTTCTAGTGTTACATTCTCCATAAATAATATAGAGAGTGAAAATAAGTGAAATCATTACTCTGTTTTTTTCTCCCTACACATTCAGAATAATAAACAAATGGTTCTTGGCAAATGCATATTAATTTAATTTTAGGACTGTTACTTTATTGTTCATTTTGAACAAAATTGTGAAAAGAGGTATTATTTTAATTTTTTGCTCACCTGCTGAGTGATCTTGGGAGGCAAGCCTGTGTTACCCGCCCCTGGCCATGATTCACGCTTTCACAGAGTAAATTTATGGCTCTTATCTGGTGAAGACGTCTGTGAGTGACTGGTGTAAATCAAGAATTGGATGCCTGTTTTTCCCTTTGAGCATAAACCTGTGATTGGGAAGTTGATTTCTGAGTGACTCATTCCTAACCTATTGAAATTACCCTCTTCTACCAATTTTCTGTGTTTTGGCATAAACTTAGTAACTAAAATATAACTTAAAACCGGCATGATAGATTTGTTTTTCTTCTTTTGGGTAGTTCTGGAGTTCACCTGGAACCCTCATATAACTCAATAAATTATTAACTCAGATGATAAAGTAGAAAACACATTTGTATAGTGGGAAAGTCATAAATGGGAATGACCAAAGCAATTATATCTACTGTTTAGGCGGGAAAGGGGAAATGCAATATGTTAAATGTTTAATTTTAAAGTTACTTATGAAAAAATGTGCTATAGGGAAAATAAGTAGAGAAAAAGTCAGTAATTTCTAGGACATTTGTAAACTAAAAACTTTTTATGAGAAATCCTAGAAAAGTATAAACACATGTTAACCCAGGGTATTTTGAACACACTTTCCTAAAAGGCTTTCCTTTAGGAAGACACATCTTCTAAACACAAGACCAGAGATGTAGGTGCCCACATAGAATGGAAAGTCAGAAATCAGGTAGTTTAAAACAATAATTTCATGAACACTGTTTTTCCCTCTCACAAAAATTTTGTTTTGTTTTGTTTTTTTGCTTTTTGGTATGTGGTTATCTCCCTGGCTGGGAATCGAACCCAGGCCGCAGCGCTGACAGCGCCAGCGCCGAAGCCTTAAGCCACTACACCGCCAGGGAACTCCCCTCACAAAAATTTTTGATCTATAAATGGCAGCTTACTGATGGAAGGATTACAAAATGCATGGAATTATAGTATTTTCTTCTCAGATAAATGGTCCTTTCTTTCTTTTCCTCTGGTTCCAGGCAACCGTATGACTTAAACAGTTAACTTTGTGGAAGAAATGGTTGGTCAGGAGACAAGCAGTTGATCCCAGGTGGTTTTAAATGGAATTTTTACTGCAGTAAGAAGAGAAGGACAGTGTTCGTCACCTACTGTGTGCCCAGTAGGTGTTGCTAAAGGACAGGAGGGAGGATGCAGCCTGGTGGGAAGGGATGACAGCACGGGAGGGCTCTGAGTACAGTGATGGGCCAGTGGTGAAAAGAGGCTGGTCCCTGGGTGAGTGGGACGAGTGTTTGCAGGTTGTGGCTGTGGAGTTGAGCAACCTCGTCCCAGTTCCAGCAGCATCACTTATTAGCTGTGTGACCCTCTGCAAGTTACTCACCTCCTTTTCCTTATATCTTAATGACAAGAGTAAAAGAACCTACCTCCTAAATTTATTAGGTGGATTAACTGAATTAATAAGTAAATACAAAGCCCTTAGGATAGTACCTGGCACATGACATTCAACAAATGCCAGCCAAGTATTACCCTGGATAGACTTCTGTAGCCATTCTCAACACCTGTCTTTAGTTAGTCACCACCTCTGGCCAATTCTACATTTAAATAGTTTTTAAAGGTGTTTTTTTCCATCTGGAGAGCCACAGCCTTTGTTTAGGGACTCGTAATCTCTCATTAATTCAGTAATTACTAATTCTTTTAGTAATTTTCCCGAAGTCCATCCTGCTCAATGTGACCAGTTAATTTTGTGAAGAGCACGTCTTGCCCTGCCACTGTCCTGAAATCCTGTGAGTGGTTCCCTGACATCCTTAAGGGATTTGTAATTAATCTTTAGTGTTAAAGGTGTGCAAGTCAGAATTTAGCCCTTGCTTCACTTCCCCTCATCTCCCCGCAGATCCCTGATGAGCATCATTCTTCCCACAGCCTTCCAAAGGAGGTGCTGCTGTGCTCCCTTAGCAGGCAGTGCCAGGCCTGGACAGTGGTGGTGGAAGCCAGACTGTTCAAAGCGATCTTAATAACCATTGGGAAAATTACAGTAGTCCCAGGACCTTTAAAACTTTTTGTTAAAACATTAAAAACTCTCTCACTGTCATTCTAACTGTGTAGGGAAATGAAAAATGGTGACACTAATATTGATTTAGTACACTGTAACAAAGGACATTAGCTGCATTGAGAATTAAAGACTTGTCCAGAGCAGTGTAAGATTTCTCCCTTCTCTGTCCGTAACACGTAATATGGAGCATCTTTTTAGTATCTTTGCGAATTGTCATCCTTCTTTCTAAGTTTGGATCAATTTCCAACATTTTATCCTCTGTGCTTTCAATATTCTGAAATACGTCCCCTGCTGTGAGATTTCTGCTGGTCTCACTCCTCTGGGCAGCTTCGTCCTTTGGCTCATTTATGTTGATAGATGAGTGGTCTTCCCTCGGTCCCTTTGTCTGCGTGTCCGGAGCCTTTCAAATGACAACAGTGTTGACATCCCCCTGCTCAGCTCCTTCTTCGTAAATCCCATTTATGGCAGGTTCGCTGTCAATTTTACCACTGTTTCTTTCCTTTCTGTGCTTTCATCTTTGTTTAGGCTAATACCCTCATGGGATGACTCCATGTTGTAAAAGGGGAAGTGTTTATCTTCTGGAAGACAAGGAGGCAACACAGCTGCCCGCCGTGCTATCTGTGCCTGAACTAGCAGATGCAGAGTGATCAGTCACCGGAAGCCTGTGAAAGAAGTGATGTGATTGGTCATGATCATGATACACATCTGTCACTGATGTAGCGATTTGTGGACTGAAGAGCTAATAGTGACATTTGTCTTTTATGTAATTATTCCTGGCTATATACCATGGTAACTGACATTTGAACCCTGTTAGTTGGGGGGGAATGTATGCATCTCAGAACTGTGCAAAGCAAGGGTTACCTGTATGTTATAAGCACTTTACAAACAAACAAACAGTGAGTTTCAGAAGGGGTAAATAACTGGCTACGGTCACATCACCATAGCTAAAAAGTGTCAGAAACCCATTAACATGACTTGTTAACTATCTGTGGCCTTTAATGTTAGAAGGAGGTGACCTGTTTCTTGATGTTCCTGTCAAAGAAAATATTGATGGAGTTTGAATTAACTAATAGGTTGTCTTCATAAAAAGTCATCAGCCTGTCTACTTAGGACTGTAGCCCTATGGGGATACTGTCTGTGCTTACCTGGGCTGACCATGTAATAATATTGCCATAGTTTACATGTAAAATGAATTACTGTACAGAGCTTCCGGAAGCTTTGACTTTACCTGATCTTAAATAAGGTTGTTTCTTGGAATGAATCAAGAGTCCCCAGCCTTAGAATGAAAGAGGGACCAACCCAGAACAAAGTGCAAATTCCTGAGATGGACAGGAGCGTCCCAGTGGTCAGGTGGGGGAAAATGGGCTGACTAGTTAGCCATGGAAATGCCTCGTTTGCTTGGGAGACAAGCAGCATGGGTAGGGCTATGTTCATGACCTGACCTTTAGCTTCTGGGACTCAGGGACAACTCTGCCTGGCCTCCACTCTGCTCATTGGCTGGCTGGTGGTGGGTGCTCACGTTAAGTGGGTAACTCTGAGTCTGATTTCTGAGATGCACTCAGCCCAGCTTACCACTGAAGCCTGTGACATAGTCCAGGTCGGGGAGGGCTGTGATTTGGAGACATGCATGGCTGCTAAAGGCCTGGAATGATGAAGACCGAGAAGCAATACGATGAAAAAAAGTGGCATTATTTAGTGTCTCTAAAATGCCAGGCCTTGTGCATGGGTTTTGCGTATCTATTATGTACTTCTCATGCAAATTTTGTTAGCAGGTGTTACCATGAGACTCAGAAAAGTTAAGTAATTTTTATAAGTTCACAGAATTAGTAGTAAAGTGGAGATTTTTTTAAAACTCAGATCGCTTTTAATATATCACATAGCTCTTACATGACAGATACCAGACTAAAACATCATTAGAAGATACTAAGATACCTAGGGAGGATTATTTCTTATTTTTTATCTTGAACTAAGCCTGTTGTATGGACCTCAAAATGCATTTTTCTGTAGAAATAATGTTTGAAAATGTGATTTGGTACTGGAGCCATCCTGCAAAAGCCTATTTGATGTGCTTTCCTACAGGTCCGTGTCTGTGTGTATACCTCCCTCTTCGTGTCCGTCCTGGGGACTCTGCCCCTCACCTGGAGGGCAGCCCTGCCCGCCAGTTGCACTGTTGGAGAAAGGGTGTGCTTGTCAGTTGCTGGCTTACCTCTGCGCAGTGACCGTGTCCATCTCCATCTGTACGTGTTCATGAGATGGAGACGGATACGTTTTATGAATGTCTTCTCAGGTATTTTAAATTTGAGACTAAAAGGAAGTTACTTGATACACTCCGCATTTCGTTTCTCTGACTGTGTGTGTTCTTAATAAATTGTTTTATGTATTGGGACTGTGTCTTATCAGTAATTAAAGTTCTTTTGGTAGCAAGTAATGTAAACAGACTGTACCAACTCTGAGGCTATGGTGGGTGTGTCACGTTAGAATTGCCAGGTCCTTGAGGGACCAGGAACTGGATCTTGTGAGATAATCAGGAACTTTTCTCTTTATCTGGCTTGTCTCTGCCTCATCTCTGTCTCTACCTTTGACTCTCTGGCTTCGAGGTCACTTGGAGCAAGCTTTTTCTTGCTTGTCAGCTTTATTCTTCTTCTTTCTCCATTGACTGGTTTGCTCTAGACCCCTGAGCATGCAGTCCTGCATGACTGCCTTCCAGCTCAGGGTTTTGGAGCTCTTCGGTTTCAGTGATGAGCAGGTTCTAAAGAGAGTCTTTGAGACCTTATTCCAGAATCCTGAAGACAGAATGACTATCTGCCTACCCTGAGTTAGGTAGGTATCCATCATTGCTTAGGGACCCATCACAGGGAGGGATTCATCACTAGCTGAAGTTCCATCACAGGTTGACATCCATCACTAGTTAGGAATCCATCACAGGTGGGGATTCATCACCAGTTAGGGATCCACCACGCGTGTATTTTTTTGTGGCCAGGGGTGGGGGGCTCCCCACATGCTGCTGGAATCTAGTCCTCTGTTGCAACCAGCAGAGGGAGAACAGAAACAACCTGCTCAGGTCCATTACTCACTAGTTACATTTAGCTTTTTTGCTCCCGGCTTTCTACCTTTTATTACTTTTAAACTTCTGTGTCTTCAAATTAAAATTTCACATCCAGAGTATTCCCAATATTAAAGGGGTCTCAAAGAACTGTGATACAAAGAAGGACCAGAGTAGTGTTACTCTGAGAACTGTGGGAGATACTCTAAAACGATTTTTCCATTTTACTTGACCAGGATTCCAGGGGCCTGCTGCTGCTTTAGATGAGTCATTGGAAGCTGCAGAACTGGTGTGGTCTGTAAGACTGTGCCTTTTAGTCACGTTCTGTGCTGCTTCATTGCACTGCAAAATACCAAAGGTGAATGCCGAATCCGTTCTTCAGTATTGTACTTGCTTGTAAAGACAGTCCACGAAGTGGTGAATGGGAGAATCACTTCATGGTAATCTTTACTGTAATCTATTTTCAGTTCAGTCAGGGAAGCAGCATGGCCCAGTGGACCAAGGGGAGGGTGGGAACTTGCAGCTCTGAGATATAATCGACTTGGCAACTGACTGGCTTTGTGCCCTTGAGAAAGCACATTAACCTCTGTCTGCTTCCTCACATGCAAAATGGGAACTAACTTATGATGTGAGCAAACTGAATAATAAAGATTTTGTACAAATCAGGAGTGATTTTTTAAAAATATGTCAGAAGCCTTTGCTTTATAAAATGGTTCTTCTTAGAATTCTCTTAAGACTCAACTTCTTTTGAATCTTTTAAATTGTGATTGACAAAAGTTAACTTTATTCATACCAGTTTAAAAATGACGCCCATTGGATAGAGTGAGAAAAACCTCTTTTAGGATTATGATAGGAACTCAGTAAATCCATGGGAGATACTTTAAAAACAGTGCCTTAGAGGCTGCAATAAACAAAGAATATCCCATATCTTAGCTTTCAGGGGAAATTTTTTCTAGTATGAGAGTGACATTAGTGCCACTTGTGCTGTGTTCTTGCTGTCTTGTTGACAGGGGCGTCATCACATTGGTCTTAGCAGTGTGACACTGGTGCTGAGTCAGCATTCTCACTGGCACTGTGTCATCTTGCCCTGGTCAGCAGTGACTGCGGTCTGTTTCCGTTTATCTGCTGTGATCAGACTTTTGTCAAAGCAGCGCTGAAGGTTTGATTTCTGGTATGGCAACCTTATAATGACTTGTGAATTCTCCAGGGGACAAAATATCCTGAAAGCTAACATATGAACAAGCTCAAAGGATTAAAGTGGGGAGAAATTGTAGTTTGTGATATATTTATGTTGACTTTACATAACAACCTGAGTTATGTAAAAGTATATTACTATAGGGAAGAAATGTATTTTGCCGGGTTTCGCAGAGAAACTCTTGGAACACAGAGACTAAGTGGCCAGAGACACAGGCAGGATCTGAATTTTAACAAGAGGCCAGGTGTGTTGCCTTCCCAGTGTGGACTGCATCCTGGACTGCCATAGAAGGTGCTGGCTGATTGCTTTCTGGAAGGGACTGATAATTACATTTGAGTTGCTTTTGGAGACGTCATCTTCTCTGCCACATATGGCAACAAAATTTGCTTGTAACTCCCAAATAAAACTGATTTTCTTTATCTAAAAGAGACTCTCCCAAGCCAGTCTGAAGATTAATACTGCTGTGCTGCCTTTTCCTGAAAGAATTTCATGATTCAGAACATGCTGTTACTAACTTATGAATATTTGTTTGCAGAAAATAGTGGCTAGAGTCTGGAGTTCTTTTATATTGGTGTTGAGATTTGTATTCAAGTTCAGCTAGTTTTCGATTCATTTTAGAGGAAGGTTTCCCCAGTGTTTCATCTTGATTGCAAAACACATCCCCAGGAATTCCAGTCCACATAACTCATGCTGACCAGTTGGTTCCAAATATGACAGCACAGTGTTTAGCAAGTCCAGATGAAACCAGATGGCCTGCTTTTTCCTAAATTATCTAGTTAACTGCTTCAGTCCTTAATGTCAATGGCCTCAAATGAATGTTAAACGAGACATAAATTTTGTAGCCCTTTGTAATACTACAAATGTTTTGCCATTGCCATTACCGTTTATAGTCACACTTCAAAAGGTGTGTGCAAGTTGATGTTGGGTTTTGTCATTTCAGTACTTGGGAGGAGGGGTAGGTTGTAGTAGTCAATTTCTATTTCTTTTCTCTAGGAATAGTGAGACAGTTCTCAGATTGTTGAACTGGTTAATAAGGTTCCCTCTCTCTCCCATCACCATCTCTGCCTGTATCTCCATCTTTTTTTCCTCTCTCCTTCCATTGTTTCCTTTCCCTCTTCGTTAAGTTTATTTTAAATAGAAAAGTTTCCAGCACAGTGACTGAGAGAATGACACCATTAAAGACTGCTTGGCCAAGAAACTATTAATCCTTGTATGGCAGTCTTTAGGGACCAACATCAAATACAAATGTTAGAGATCTTTCTGCCATTCCAGCTCAACTGACTCAGAAAATTTAAGAGCAATGCTCAGTTCTTAGCAGAAGAGACAGTACTGTCTTAAATTTGAGAAACTCGCATCTTTAATGTGGCTCTTCTATATCACAAGCTTGGCAACCTTTCAGGTAACACGCACTCTGCAGTTGACTTGAAAAATTGGTGTTTTAAACACAATTTTACATTAAAGTTTTCTGTGAACTTAGTAATTTATTAGTAAATATAACTTTTGTTAAATAGGTTACTTTGCAGCTAAATGCTGTAGTGCATTAAGGAAGTGTTAAGAATTGTTTCCCACATATCTGATGATTTAAAACAGTGTTCTTTTAAGTAATCAATTGAAGAAAGCTTAATAAAGGAAATAATAGAAAATTGGCAGAAATCATAGATATGGATTCATCTTACAAGCTGTTTTTGCTGATAATTTTGGCCTATTTTGAGATGGATATTTTCCCTTTCTCTTTGGAAAACTAGAGTTGGAAAGTCAGAGAGCCAGCATGCTGAAAAGATTAGAAAACTATATCATTTAATACAGAAGGCCGTGGTAATCTGGTTTTTTTTTTTTTTCATGAGGGACTTGTGAAAGAATTTTCACTTTGTTCCCTTTGATTTTGGTGTATGAGGTGGAGTTTTTACTCAGGTCCTTTCTGTTAATTTTGTTGAGGAAGAGTGTCCTGGCTGTGCCACCTTGCACTTACCCTGATTGCTTGGCCACCAAGTGCCACCCATTTGTTTTGGAGAAGATGGGTGTCATGACTACAGCTACCATTTAATGAAGATCACATACATTTCTTTGTGTTCATTCTCACAACCTCACAAATACCGTCTCCATTTCATAGATGGGGTCAACTCTGGCTCAGAGGTGTGGAGGAGCTTATCCAAGGTCCAGTTCAGTGATCATGCTGGGATGCCAGTCCGAGTCAGTTGGAGGACCCAGCATAGATGCTCCTGAATACTTCTCTAGTCTGTGTCCCCATTGAGTGTGAGCTGTTTTCACCACCAGCTCGAACCTGTCTGCTTCCAGGGCTCTGAGTGGTAGCCTGCTGGGCAGTGGTGCAGGTGGCAGTGCAGAGCAGAATCAGGGAGGACCGACCTTTTCTGTGTGGTGTCCTGCTGTTTCCACGTTGTCCCCCAGCCTGCTTGGACACAGCCTGGAGCTGACCATGAGAATAGCAATGTTGATTGTGTGTACTCTGTTTCACAGGTGTTTTTTATGGGGACAGATGATGGGCTAACATTCTAGGTCAGGTTTTGAAGCCTTTGTAATTGTCAGGTCTCCATCTGGATCCCTTTAATAAACTATGAAGTTATATAGTGAAGAGTAAAGTACCAAATTATGTAATTCTTATTCTCATCACTTAATTGAAATCCATTCAGCTTCCAGTAAATTAATGATTTCTAACTTACAGTCTGTTTTTGAGATTCCCAATACTTTTTACAAAAGCGTCTTTATATAATTATTGCTATAAATTCTTTTTCTCACCACCTGTGTTATGGAAGGTAGTGATGGGGAGAAAAGCAAACCATTAATATTACTCAGCAAGTAAAAAACACACACACGAGATGTTTTCCAGTGTTATTTTCAAATCCACCTATTTTGATACGTGACTTAATCGGGGCCACTGTTTAAAGAGGGACTAAAAGGATAACCGATCTCTCTCTTCAGTGCCCCTCCCAGTGCACCCTTCACCTCCGCCTGTCTTCTGGCTGCTGCTCCGTGTGTCCTCCCCCATCTCCTGTGTCTGTATCCAGTCCCTGGGGCCTCATCCTTTCTCATGGCTTTATGATGACGATTCCCAAACTTCTGTGTCCAGCCCTATTCTGTCCCCTGTAATTACTTTTTAACCACAGCTTATAAGATGGACTCAACACAGATTTTTTTCTCTTCACTAAAAATATTTAAAATGGCAGCCCCGTTGCTCTTGACTAAACGTTAGCTTTGGAAATTCTAAATTATGTTTAAGGTCATAAATGAGCTTAGTATCACGTGACTTGTGTGTTAAGTTATTTTATGGAGTTTAGATCCATTATGGTTCCAAGTAATTAAGTCATTTTATTTTGCATATAATATGAATTTTAATTGTAACACTAATAAGCACTGAGAACACTCTTTACATTCACTAATGTAAAGTAATTTGATGGATTGAGGTAAGGTGACATTTGATGGATTTAATGGAGTTTAGGTCCAATTTGCATGTCACTGGTATTTTAATGGCTGACTTTAGGAAACTTTGAAGATAGGATTTAGGGAAATGATTATAAAATAATTGATTAAAAGGTATGTAATATTATTTTCATTGAACTTAAATTTGTATGGGTTCAATTTAAAACTTAATTCAGCACATTTTAGATTTTATATTTCCCTGAAGTCTTTTGGAGTATTAATTTTGTCATGCTTGTCATTCTAATCTAATGATTTAATGTTTGCAAACCTGAATAAATTTGTATGCAAGGAGTTCTGTGTTTTTAATCAATGAAGATTGAAATTTGGCAACTGAAATGATAAAACATGAAAATTTTAAATAGAAAGTGAAAATAATGATTATATTTTAGAAAGTACTTTCATTAATGTTCTTGGCCAGGAACCACATAATATTTTTTCTTTTTTTTTTTTATTGTATAATTTTGGAAGGTGATTGAACCTTAAAAAAAAGTAATTATTACTAGTTGTGAGGAATATTTAAATTAGAATAGAATTTTTGTGCTCGTCCTCTTCCCTCTTTCCCTGAAGCCTGTGCTCTAGGTTGTAAATAAAAGCTAGAAAGATGTTAGACTACTTGTTAAAAACTCACCTGCCTTCCCCAGGAACCTGCATAGACAAGAATGTTCTCTAATGAAACCATATGTTTACTTCATTATTGTTTATTGATAAAAATGTGGAACTTAGAATATCTAATAGATTACTCACACTAAAAATAAATTCCTAGGCTAGATATCGGAGGGCCTGGTCTGGGTTAACATTGTTTTTCTTTTCTAAAGATCTCATGACACTGAAAGACTGTTAATACAGTCCTTACAAGTCAATTCAGCACATTTCACTGCAGTCTCTCACCTTTATCGCCCAGGACCTTTCAGCAGTGAAAGGAGATGTTCCAATGCGAAAAGTATGTCTGCCATCCAACCGAGTGGTAAGTAGGAAGGAACGCTTAAAAGACAAATCTAACACTGTCATTCCTCAGAATCAGGGGTGAGTTTTGAGGTGGAATAAAAAATGAATGTGGTTATTTTTAATGCTGAAACTTGACTTAAAAGAATGATTTAACATAGTACAAATGTTTTATAGGTATGAACTTTTTAATGATAAGGGAATTTATGAAACCTGTAATCCCCTATTAGATGTTGGCATTAAAATTAGATGTGATTAAGGAGAACAAAAAATCATTCAGATACCTTTGTGGACACTTTGGGTGAGGAGAAGCTTCATCTTTTGTAGTCCTGGAACTTCCTCGTGAGGAGACCACATAGTTGGCATCTCTCAAATAGATAATGTGATGACAGTGACAGGACCCCCTTAAACACACTTGAGAGACTTCACAGCTCCTTTTACATTATCTCATTTGATCCTCTCAGTCTTGAGACATTGTTAGGGCCAATGGAATTATTCTGCATTTTACAGATGAAGAAATGGATTTGGAACAATTAAGCTATCCAAGGCTTCATGGTTAATATTTGCAACTAACCTCTCCTCCAATCTTTCGACACCCTTTGTCCCCTCGTAGTGCTTTAAAGGTGCTGCATTGTGTGGTCTCTTGATTCTTTGGATTTTATTCATTATAGTTAACACTAAGCCACACGTTTGTTACTAAGACCTGATGGCATTGTATTTCACATTCCCAATGAATACAACTTCTGCATACAAACATGTAACTAGGGTTATCTTTTTATACTTACGTTGTCTGTCTCCTAGCTAAATTTGACACCTTCATTGAAAGACATAGCAGATAGTCTATGACAGGTATTCAAAACAATTTCTTCTTTAGCTTCAGCATATTCTGATCCTGAGGTTTCTCTTTGAGAGAGACCTCCCAAATATTCATGTGTCCTGCTGTTGCTGAGTGTCCCATGCTGTCTGTGCAGCATGGACAGCTGCAGAGGCAGCATCAGCCTCATGAAATGTCTGTTGGGAGGGCTGCTAGCCCATTTTAGATTTGTGTCAGTGTCACCGATGGCAGGAAAGAGACTTGGGTCATGTGGTGGATACCCGTCTGGCTCTGGAACGGGCGCTCTCATCTCCATTACCAACCCTCTCTTTGATTCTTTATTTCCCCACTTACGTTATTAATTTTTCTCTCCCCAGAATTTTCTCTCATTCCACAAACCACATATCCCCATCCTGAAAGGTTTATCCTTCACCGATTCCCTCCTTGTCAACAGTCCCGTTTCCCCTTTCCGTTAATTGTTGCACATTTTGAATGTGTAGTTCATGGCAGTTTTCAGTTGAGCCTCAACTGGCTAGATGCAATGTAGTTAACCAGTTTTAAAAGACAAGTAACCTTGTATTTCCCCGAGTGAATATTCCATCCTTAATGTAGGCTGCTTTCTTGCTTAAGAACTGGGAAAGTGTTTCTAAAGCCACGATTATGCACGAGGGGCACACGAGCTCCGATGCAGCTCTCCCACTGGAGAGCGTGCTGCAGTCCTTTGCAGACCCTCGGGGATTCATGCTCCAGAGCAGTGTTGGATTGTGTCCTCAGCCTTGACTTGGTTTCTCCCATGGCCAGTGATGTTGGGCAGCTCTTCATGTGCTTAGTGGCCATTTATGTCATCTTTGGTGAAGTATCTTTTGAAATAGTTTGTCCATTTTAAATTGGGTTGTTTTCTTTGTTGAATTTTAGTTCTTTACTTTGAAAGCAAGTCCATCAGGCGTACACTTGGCAGCGATTTTCTTCTGCTTCGGGGCTTGCCTTCTTATGCTCTTAATAGTGTCTTTTGAAGAGTAGGAATTTTAAATTTTGATGAAGTCCAATTTTCCAGTTTGTCTTTTATAAGTTGTGCTTTTGCTATCAAATCTAAGAAATGCTTGTCTAACCCAAGATTGCAAATATTTTTTCATAAGCTTTTTCTAGACGTACTGTAGTTTTTGGTTTTACATTTAGGCTTACGATCCATTTTGCATTAATTTTGCACATGATATGCGGTAT